>CATNWA010016619.1:0-179754 GCA_951230385.1 Staurois parvus
CCCCCCCCCCCCCCCCCCCCCCCCCCCCCCCCCCCCCCCCCCCCCCCCCCCCCCCCCCCCCCCCCCCCCCCCCCCCCCCCCCCCCCCCCCCCCCACCCCCCCCCCCCCCCCCCCCCCCCCCCCCCCCCCCCCCCCCCCCCCCCCCCCCCCCCCCCCCCCCCCCCCCCCCCCCCCCCCCCCCCCCCCCCCCCCCCCCCCCCCCCCCCCCCCCCCCCCCCCCCCCCCCCCCCCCCCCCCCCCCCCCCCCCCCCCCCCCCCCCCCCCCCCCCCCCCCCCCCCCCCCCCCCCCCCCCCCCCCCCCCCCCCCCCCCCCCCCCCCCCCCCCCCCCCCCCCCCCCCCCCCCCCCCCCCCCCCCCCCCCCCCCCCCCCCCCCCCCCCCCCCCCCCCCCCCCCCCCCCCCCCCCCCCCCCCCCCCCCCCCCCCCCCCCCCCCCCCCCCCCCCCCCCCCCCCCCCCCCCCCCCCCCCCCCCCCCCCCCCCCCCCCCCCCCCCCCCCCCCCCCCCCCCCCCCCCCCCCCCCCCCCCCCCCCCCCCCCCCCCCCCCCCCCCCCCCCCCCCCCCCCCCCCCCCCCCCCCCCCCCCCCCCCCCCCCCCCCCCCCCCCCCCCCCCCCCCCCCCCCCCCCCCCCCCCCCCCCCCCCCCCCCCCCCCCCCCCCCCCCCCCCCCCCCCCCCCCCCCCCCCCCCCCCCCCCCCCCCCCCCCCCCCCCCCCCCCCCCCCCCCCCCCCCCCCCCCCCCCCCCCCCCCCCCCCCCCCCCCCCCCCCCCCCCCCCCCCCCCCCCCCACCCCCCCCCCCCCCCCCAGCACACAGAACATGCGTGTTTATAGACGCCGCAAGTGATTTCAGAGCCCCATGAAACATCCACTAGTCTACCTGAAGTGTCCCTCCTGGACCACCTCAAACAGATGATCTCTCATGTGAGCAGTCTAGAAGTAGACCATCCGCCTAAGACCCCTCAGATCAATGGCGCCCCATGTGGACAGTCTAGGGGTAGTCGGTCCCTCCCCAGATGAACAGTGTCCCATGCTCCGGGAGTAGACGGTCCCTCCTCAGATGAAGGGCGTCCCATGGTCGGGGTAGACGGTCCCTCCTCAGATGAAGGGCGTCCCATGGTCGGGGTAGACGGTCCCTCCTCAGATGAAGGGCGTCCCATGGTCGGGAGTAGACGGTCCCTCCTCAGATGAAGGGGCGTCCCATGGTCGGGGTAGACGGTCCCTCCTCAGATGAAGGGCGTCCCATGGTCGGGGGGGTAGACGGTCCCTCCTCAGATGAAGGGCGTTCCATGGTCGGGGTAGACGGTCCCTCCTCAGATGAAGGGCGTCCCATGGTCGGGGTAGACGGTCCCTCCTCAGATGAAGGGCGTCCCATGGTCGGGGTAGACGGTCCTCCTCAGATGAAGGGCGTCCCATGGTCGGGGGTAGACGGTCCCTCCTCAGATGAAGGGCGTCCCATGGTCGGGGGTAGACGGTCCCTCCTCAGATGAAGGGCGTCCCATGGTCGGGGTAGACGGTCCCTCCTCAGATGAAGGGCGTCCCATGGTCGGGGTAGACGGTCCCTCCTCAGATGAAGGGCGTCCCATGGTCGGGAGTAGACGGTCCCTCCTCAGATGAAGGGCGTCCCATGGTCGGGGTAGACGGTCCCTCCTCAGATGAAGGGCGTCCCATGCTCCGGGAGTAGACGGTCCCTCCTCAGATGAAGGGCGTCCCATGGTCGGGGGTAGACGGTCCCTCCTCAGATGAAGGGCGTCCCATGGTCGGGGTAGACGGTCCCTCCTCAGATGAAGGGTGTCCCATGGTCGGGAGTAGACGGTCCCTCCTCAGATGAAGGGCGTCCCATGGTCGGGGTAGACGGTCCCTCCTCAGATGAAGGGCGTCCCATGGTCGGGGTAGACGGTCCCTCCTCAGATGAAGGGCGTCCCATGGTCGGGGTAGACGGTCCCTCCTCAGATGAAGGGCGTCCCATGGTCGGGGTAGACGGTCCCTCCTCAGATGAAGGGCGTCCCATGGTCGGGGTAGACGGTCCCTCCTCAGATGAAGGGCGTCCCATGGTCGGGGTAGACGGTCCCTCCTCAGATGAAGGGCGTCCCATGGTCGGGGTAGACGGTCCCTCCTCAGATGAAGGGCGTCCCATGGTCGGGGTAGACGATCCCTCCTCAGATGAAGGGCGTCCCATGGTCGGGGTAGACGGTCCCTCCTCAGATGAAGGGCGTCCCATGGTCATGGTCGGGGTAGACGGTCCCTCCTCAGATGAAGGGCGTCCCATGGTCGGGGGTAGACGGTCCCTCCTCAGATGAACCTCAGATGAAGGGCGTCCCATGGTCGGGGTAGACGGTCCCTCCTCAGATGAAGGGCGTCCCATGGTCGGGGTAGACGGTCCCTCCTCAGATGAAGGGCGTCCCATGGTCGGGGTAGACGGTCCCTCCTCAGATGAAGGGCGTCCCATGGGGGGGTAGACGGTCCCTCCTCAGATGAAGGGGGCGTCCCATGGTCGGGGTAGACGGTCCCTCCTCAGATGAAGGGCGTCCCCATGGTCGGGGTAGACGGTCCCTCCTCAGATGAAGGGCGTCCCATGGTCGGGGTAGACGGTCCCTCCTCAGATGAAGGGGCGTCCCATGGTCGGGGTAGACGGTCCCTCCTCAGATGAAGGGGGTAGACGGTCCCTCCTCAGATGAAGGGCGTCCCATGGTCGGGGTAGACGGTCCCTCCTCAGATGAAGGGCGTCCCATGCTCCGGGGGTAGACGGTCCCTCCTCAGATAAAGGGTGTCCCATGGTCGGGGTAGACGGTCCCTCCTCAGATGAAGGGCGTCCAATGGTCGGGGTAGACGGTCCCTCCTCAGATGAAGGGCGTCCCATGGTCGGGGTAGACGGTCCCTCCTCAGATGAAGGGCGTCCCATGCTCCGGGGGTAGACGGTCCCTCCTCAGATGAAGGGTGTCCCATGGTCGGGGTAGACGGTCCCTCCTCAGATGAAGGGTGTCCCATGGTCGGGGTAGACGGTCCCTCCTCAGATGAAGGGCGTCCCATGGTCGGGGTAGACGGTCCCTCCTCAGATGAAGGGCGTCCCATGGTCGGGGTAGACGGTCCCTCCTCAGATGAAGGGCGTCCCATGGTCGGGGTAGACGGTCCCTCCTCAGATGAAGGGCGTCCCATGGTCGGGGTAGACGGTCCCTCCTCAGATGAAGGGTGTCCCATGGTCGGGGTAGACGATCCCCCTCCTCAGATGAAGGGCGTCCCATGGTCGGGGTAGACGATCCCTCCTCAGATGAAGGGCGTCCCATGGTCGGGGGGTAGACGGTCCCTCCTCAGATGAAGGGTGTCCCATGGTCGGGGTAGACGGTCCCTCCTCAGATGAAGGGCGTCCCATGGTCGGGGTAGACGGTCCCCTCCTCAGATGAAGGGCGTCCCATGGTCGGGGTAGACGGTCCCTCCTCAGATGTCCCATGGTCGGGGTAGACGGTCCCTCCTCAGATGAAGGGCGTCCCATGGTCGGGGTAGACGGTCCCTCCTCAGATGAAGGGCGTCCCATGGTCGGGGTAGACGGTCCCTCCTCAGATGAAGGGCGTCCCATGGTCGGGGTAGACGGTCCCTCCTCAGATGAAGGGCGTCCCATGGTCGGGGTAGGGGTAGACGGTCCCTCCTCAGATGAAGGGCGTCCCATGGTCGGGGTAGACGTCCCTCCTCAGATGAAGGGCGTCCCATGGTCGGGGTAGACGGTCCCTCCTCAGTTGAAGGGTGTCCCATGGTCGGGGGGGTAGACGGTCCCTCCTCAGATGAAGGGTGTCCCATGGTCGGGGGTAGACGGTCCCTCCTCAGATGAAGGGTGTCCCATGGTCGGGGTAGACGGTCCCTCCTCAGATGAAGGGTGTCCCATGGTCGGGGTAGACGGTCCCTCCTCAGATGAAGGGTGTCCCATGGTCGGGGTAGACGGTCCCTCCTCAGATGAAGGGCGTCCCATGGTCGGGGGTAGACGGTCCCTCCTCAGATGAAGGGTGTCCCATGGTCGGGGTAGACGTCCCTCCTCAGATGAAGGGGTCCCATGGTCGGGGTAGACGGTCCCTCCTCAGATGAAGGGTGTCCCCATGGTCGGGGTAGACGGTCCCTCCTCAGATGAAGGGTCCCATGTCCCATGGTCGTGTCCCCATGGGGGTAGACGGTCCCTCCTCAGATGAAGGGTGTCCCATGGTCGGGGTAGACGGTCCCTCCTCAGATGAAGGGTGTCCCATGGTCGGGGTAGACGGTCCCTCCTCAGAATGAAGGGGTGTCCCATGGTCGGGGTAGACGGTCCCTCCTCAGATGATGAAGGGCGTCCCATGGTCGGGGTAGACGTCCCTCCTCAGATGAAGGGCGTCCCATGGTCGGGGTAGACGGTCCCTCCTCAGTTGAAGGGTGTCCCATGGTCGGGGGTAGACGGTCCCTCCTCAGATGAAGGGTGTCCCATGGTCGGGGGTAGACGGTCCCTCCTCAGATGAAGGGGTGTCCCATGGTCGGGGTAGACGGTCCCTCCTCAGATGAAGGGTGTCCCATGGTCGGGGTAGACGGTCCCTCCTCAGATGAAGGGTGTCCCATGGTCGGGGTAGACGGTCCCTCCTCAGATGAAGGGTTTTGTCCCATGGTCGGGGTAGACGGTCCCTCCTCAGATGAAGGGTGTCCCATGGTCGGGGTAGACGGTCCCTCCTCAGATGAAGGGTGTCCCATGGTCGGGGTAGACGGTCCCCCTCCTCAGATGAAGGGTGGCCCATGGTCGGGGTAGACGGTCCCTCCTCAGATGAAGGGTGTCCCATGGTCGGGGTAGACGGTCCCTCCTCAGATGAAGGGGGTGTCCCATGGTCGGGGTAGACGGTCCCTCCTCAGATGAAGGGTGTCCCATGGTCGGGGTAGACGGTCCCTCCTCAGATGAAGGGTGTCCCATGGTCGGGGTAGACGGTCCCTCCTCAGATGAAGGGTGTCCCATGGTCGGGGTAGACGGTCCCTCCTCAGATGAAGGGTGTCCCATGGTCGGGGTAGACGGTCCCTCCTCCAGCTTTGATTGAAGTAGAAGGTTTGGTGTGATTGGCTGTAACCGGAGCTGGGCGTGGTGTCATCTCAGGGGGCGTCCTTCTCTCCCACCTGCTCACCTGTCCCTGTCCTCCCTGCTGCAGCCTCACACTTCAGGTCCCACACTCAGGAGGGATGGACATCCCCGTCCTTGTGCTCATCCTGGCGACCTGTAATCGGGTCAGAACAGGTGAGTGAAGTGTGAGCTGTGTGCCCGAGGACCCCGCGTGTCCCCTCAGTGCTGAATATTCAATTCTCTTCCAGATTTCCATTCTGTGGTCACTCAGGATCCTCATCCCTCATCCAGTGTCCCTGCAAACAGGTGAGTCATCCTCATCCCCTGCTTCCATCTCCGGCTTCTCATCCTCAGCTTCCCGTCCCCGGCTTCCCGTCCCTGGCTTCCCATCCCCGGCTTCTCATCCCCAGGTTCCTATCCTTGGCTTCCTATCCTCGGCTTCCCATCCCCGGCTTCCCGTCCTCGGCTTCCCGTCCTCGGCTTCCCATCCTCGGCTTCCCATCCTCGGCTTCCCATCCCGGCTTCCCATCCCGTCTTCCCATCCCGGCTTCCCATCCCCGTCTTCCCTTCCCCGACTTCCCAGTCACCCGGCTTCCCATCCTCGGCTTCCCATCCCTCGGCTTCCCATCCCCTGCTTCTCATCCCCGGCTTCCCGTCCCCGGCTTCCCATCCCCGTCTTCCCGTCTTCCCTTCCCCCCGACTTCCCATCCCCGGCTTCCCATCCTCGGCTTCCCATCCCCTGCTTCTCATCCCCGGCTTCCCGTCCCCGGCTTCCCATCCCCGGCTTCCCTTCCCCGACTTCCCTTCCCGACTTCCCATCCCCGGCTTCCATCCTCGGCTTCCCATCCCCTGCTTCTCATCCCGGCTTCCCGTCCCCCGGCTTTCCCATCCGGCTTCCCATCCTTGGCTTCCCATCCCGGCTTCTCATCCTGGCTTCCCCCCCCAGCTTCCATCCTTGGCTTCCCATCCTCGGCTTCTCACCCCGGCTTCCATCCCCGGCTTCCCATCCCCTGCTTCCCATCCTCGGCTTCCCATCCCCGGCTTCCATCCCTGCTTCCCACCCTCGGCTTCCATCCCCGGCTTCCCATCCTGGCTTCCCACCCTCGGCTTCCATCCCCGGCTTCCCATCTTGCTTCCCACCCTCGGATTCCCATCCCCAGCTTCCCATCCCCTGCTTCCCATCTGCTTCCCATCCTCGGCTTCCCATCCTCGGCTTCCGGTCCCCAGCTTCCCATCCTCGGCTTCTCGCTTCGGATCCCCAGCTTCCCATCCTCGGCTTCCCATCCTTGGCTTCGGATCCCCAGCTTCCCATCCCGGCTTCCGATCCCCAGCTTCCCATCCTCGGCTTCCCATCCTCGGCTTCCGTCCCCAGCTTCCCATCCCCGCTTCCCATCCTGGCTTCTTCGGATCCCCAGCTTCCCATCCCCGGCTTCCCATCCCCAGCTTCCCATCAGAATTGTAGAATTTCCGGACTGTCACTTGCCCCCCATCCTCATCCTCCTCCTCTCTATGGTGTATGGGGGTATCTCACTGATGATCGATGAGGGGGAGGGACTATAGAAGGATGAGCTGAATGTCGACCCCGAGCACCAATCAGGATTTGTCTGTTATTGGCTGTAATTGCTCTGTTCAGGTGACATCTCGTTGCTATGGGTTACCCGCGCTCCCGCCTCTCCTGTATATATTTGGCTGTCCAGCGATTGGCGGGAATCCTCGGGGGCGGTCCTGCCATCTGCAGTATTGATCGTGATTGATTCATACAGAAATCCCACCTGACATGGAGAAGGGAACCTCCCACACGGTGTTCTCCGGAGTCCATATTGGTTGGTCCTGGTGGGACTCCATGGTCCTGGTATGGTCCCGTATAGTGACATTCTTTCTCCGGAGTCCATATTGGTTGGTCCTGGTGGGACTCCATGGTCCTGGTATGGTCCCCGTATAGTGACATTCTTTCTCCGGAGTCCATATTGGTCGGTCCTGGTGGGACTCCATGGTCCTGGTATGGTCCCATATAGTGACATTCTTTCTCTGGAGTCCATATTGGTTCGGTCCTGGTGGGACTCCATGGTCCTCGTATGGTCCCCGTATAGTGACATTCTTTCTCCGGAGTCCATATTGGTTGGTCCTGGTGGGACTCCATGGTCCTGCTATGGTCCCGTATAGTGACATTCTTTCTCCGGAGTCCATATTGGTTGGTCCTGGTGGGACTCCATGGTCCTGGTATGGTCCCGTATAGTGACACATTCTGGTTCTCCTGGTATGGGATAGTGACATTCTTTCCTGGAGTCCATATTGGTCGGTCCTGGTGGGACTCCATGGTCCTGGTATGGTCCCTGTATAGTGACATTCTTTCTCTGTGGAGTCCATATTGGTTGGTCCTGGTGGGACTCCATGGTCCTGGTATGGTCCCTGTATAGTGACATTCTTTCTCTGGAGTCCATATTGGTTGGTCCTGGTGGGACTCCATGGTCCTGGTATGGTCCCGTATAGTGACATTCTTTCTCCGGAGTCCATATTGGTTGGTCCTGGTGGGACTCCATGGTCCTGGTATGGTCCCGTTATAGTGACATTCTTTCTCTGGAGTCCATATTGGTTGGTCCTGGTGGGACTCCATGGTCCTGGTATGGTCCCGTATAGTGACATTCTTTCTCCGGAGTCCATATTGGTTGGTCCTGGTGGGACTCCATGGTCCTGGGTATGGTCCCGTATAGTGACATTCTTTCTCTGGAGTCCATATTGGTTTGGTCCTGGTGGGACTCCATGGTCCTGGTATGGTCCCGTATAGTGACATTCTTTCTCCGGAGTCCATATTGGTTGGTCCTGGTGGGACTCCATGGTCCTGGTATGGTCCCCGTATAGTGACATTCTTTTCTCTGGAGTCCATATTGGTTGGTCCTGGTGGGACTCCATGGTCCTGGTATGGTCCCGTATAGTGACATTCTTTCTCCGGAGTCCATATTGGTTGGTCCTGGTGGGACTCCATGGTCCTGGTATGGTCCCTGTATAGTGACATTCTTTCTCCGGAGTCCCATATTGGTTGGTCCTGGTGGGACTCCATGGTCCTGGTATGGTCCCGTATAGTGACATTCTTTCTGTGGAGTCCATATTGGTTGGTCCTGGTGGGACTCCATGGTCCTGGTATGGTCCCGTATAGTGACATTCTTTCTTCTCCATATTGGTTGGTCCTGGTGGAGGACTCCATGGTCCTGGTATGGTCCCCGTATAGTGACATTCTTTCTCTGGAGTCCATATTGGTTGGTCCTGGTGGAGTGGAGTCCATATTGGACTCCTGGTGGACTCCATGGTCCTGGTATGGTCCCGTATAGTGACATTCTTTCTGTGGAGTCCATATTGGTTGGTCCTGGTGAGACTCCATGGTCCTGGTATGGTCCCGTATAGTGACATTCTTTCTCTGGAGTCCATATTGGTTGGTCCTGGTGGGACTCCATGGTCCTGGTATGGTCCCGTATAGTGACATTCTTTCTGTGGAGTCCATATTGGTTGGTCCTGGTGGGACTCCATGGTCCTGGTATGGTCCCGTATAGTGACATTCTTTCTCTGGAGTCCATATTGGTTGGTCCTGGTGGGACTCCATGGTCCTGGTATGGTCCCGTATAGTGACATTCTTTCTGTGGAGTCCATATTGGTTGGTCCTGGTGGGACTCCATGGTCCTGGTATGGTCCCTGTATAGTGACATTCTTTCTCTGGAGTCCATATTGGTTGGTCCTGGTGGGACTCCATGGTCCTGGTATGGTCCCTGTATAGGGACACTCTTCCTTTCTCCGGAGTCCTGGTATGGTCCCTGTATAGTGACATTCTTTATTGGTCCATATTGGTCGGTCCTGGTGGGACTCCATGGTCCTGGTATGGTCCCCGTATAGGACACTCTTCCTTTCTCCGGAGTCCATATTGGTCGGTCCTGGTGGGACTCCATGGTCCTGGTATGGTCCCTGTATAGGGACACTCTTCCTTTCTCCGGAGTATGAATGGCATTCCTCAGCCTGGCATCCTATGTGTTCTGCATGAGCGGCGCCGGGTGCGGATTACCTGCAGGACAGACTGAGCCTTGTTCTCTTCTTCCCAGGAACAACAGCCGAGCCGTCCTTCAGAAAGTGGATCCCACGTCCCCAGGAACTCAGGTAAGGAGATCTACAGAAGGAGGTGACACCAAATCTATACATTGCAGAGCGTGGGCCCCGGCCGGACACCGGGCTCTCCCACGCCAAGCTGGGAGGGGGGAGGGGAGGAATGACAGCTGCCTCCTCCATCTGCAATCTCTGCTGCTATCATTTCATGTTCAACAAGCTCCGCCGCCTCACCTCAACGCTCCGATTCCCAACCAACACTAATGTGCCAGGAACGTGGCTCCGCGTCCACGGATTCCCCTCCACACTCAGCACCAACACCATTCCTGGACCTGGGACACTACAACCACCCCATCCCAATCATTCCACGGATTCCCCGACCTGGGACACTACAACCTCCCCCATCCCAATCATTCCACAGATTCCCCGACCTGGGACACTACAACCTCCCCCATCCCAATCATTCCACGGATTCCCCGACCTGGGACACTACAATCTCCCCCATCCCAATCATTCCACGGATTCCCCGACCTGGGACACTACAATCTCCCCCATCCCAATCATTCCACGGATTCCAAGACCTGGGACACTACAACCACCCCATCCCAATCATTCCACGGATTCCCCGACCTGGGACACTACAACCTCCCCCATCCCAATCATTCCACGGATTCCCTGACCTGGGACACTACATCCTCCCCCATCCCAATCATTCCACGGATTCCCCTCCACGCTCAGCACCAACACCATTCCCGGACCTGGGACACTACAACCACCACCCCATCCCAATCATTCCACGGATTCCCCGACCTGGGACACTACAACCACCCCTCATCCCAATCATTCCACGGATTCCCCGACCTGGGACACTACAACCTCCCCCATCCCAATCATTCCACGGATTCCCCGACCTGGGACACTACAATCTCCCCCATCCCAATCATTCCACGGATTCCCCGACCTGGGACACTACAATCTCCCCCATCCCAATCATTCCACGGATTCCCCGACCTGGGACACTACAATCTCCCCCATCCCAATCATTCCACGGATTCCCCCCTCCTACAACCTCAGCATCCCAATCACACATTCCCGGACCTGGGACACTACAACCTCCCCATCCCAATCATTCCACGGATTCCCCGACCTGGGACACTACAATCCTCCCCCATCCCAATCATTCCACGGATTCCTCTACATGGGACACTACAACCTCCCCCATCCCAATCATTCCACGGATTCCCCGACCTGGGACACTACAACCTCCCCCATCCCAATCATTCCACGGATTCCTCTACATGGGACACTACAACCTCCCCCATCCCAATCATTCCACGGATTCCCTGACCTGGGACACTACAACCTCCCCCATCCCAATCATTCCACGGATTCCCCGACCTGGGACACTACAACCTCCCCCATCCCAATCATTCCACGGATTCCTCTACATGGGACACTACAACCTCCCCCATCCCAATCATTCCACGGATTCCCCGACCTGGGACACTACAACCTCCCCCATCCCAATCATTCCACGGATTCCCCTCCACACTCAGCACCAACACCATTCCCGGACCTGGGACACTACAACCACCCCATCCCAATCATTCCACGGATTCCCTGACCTGGGACACTACAACCTCCCCCATCCCAATCATTCCACGGATTCCCCGACCTGGGACACTACAACCTCCCCCATCCCCATCATTCCACAGATTCCTCTACCTGGGACACTACAACCTTCCCCATCCCAATCATTCCACGGATTCCCTGACCTGGGACACTACAACCTCCCCATCCCAATCATTCCACGGATTCCCCGACCTGGGACACTACAACCTCCCCCATCCCAATCATTCCACAGATTCCCCAACCTGGGACACTACAACCTCCCCCATCCCCATCATTCCACGGATTCCCCGACCTGGGATACTACAACCACCCCCATCCCAATCATTCCACACGGATTCCCCTGCACGCTCAGCACCAACACCATGGACTGCATTCCCCTGACCTGGGATACTACAACCTCCCCCCATCCCAATCATTCCACGGATTCCTCTACATGGGACACTACAACCTCCCCATCCCAATCATTCCACGGATTCCCTGACCTGGGACACTACAACCTCCCCCATCCCCATCATTCCACGGATTCCCCGACCTGGGACACTACAACCTCCCCCATCCCAATCATTCCACATATTCCCCGATCTGGGACACTACAACCTTCCCCATCCCAATCATTCCACGGATTCCCTGACCTGGGACACTACAACCTCCCCCATCCCCATCATTCCACGGATTCCCCGACCTGGGACACTACAACCTCCCCCATCCCAATCATTCCACATATTCCCCGATCTGGGACACTACAACCTCCCCCATCCCAATCATTCCACGGATTCCCCGATCTGGGACACTACAACCTCCCCCATCCCCATCATTCCACGGATTCCCCTCCACGCTAGCACCAACACCATGGACTGCATTCCCTGACCTGGGACACTACAACCTCCCCCATCCCAATCATTCCACATATTCCCCGATCTGGGACACTACAACCTCCCCCATCCCAATCATTCCACGGATTCCCCGATCTGGGACACTACAACCTCCCCCATCCCAATCATTCCACGGATTCCCCGATCTGGGACACTACAACCTCCCCCCCCCCATCCCAATTCATTCACACATCCCCCATCCCCAATCATTCCACGGATTCTGGGACACTACAACCTCCCCCATCCCAATCATTCCACGGATTCCCCAACCTGGGACACTACAACCTCCCCCATCCCCATCATTCCACGGATTCCCCGACCTGGGACACTACAACCTCCCCCATCCCAATCATTCCACGTATTCCCCAACCTGGGACACTACAACCACCCCCATCCCAATCATTCCACGGATTCCTCTACATGGGATACTACAACCTCCCCCATCCCAATCATTCCACGGATTCCCCGACCTGGGACACTACAACCTCCCCCATCCCAATCATTTTCATTCCACGGATTCCCCCGACCTGGGACACTACAACCTCCCCCATCCCAATCATTCCACGGATTCCTCTACATGGGATACTACAACCTCCCCCATCCCAATCATTCCACGGATTCCCCGACCTGGGACACTACAACCTCCCCCATGGGACCCATCCCATTCCACGTATTCCTCTATCTGGGATAACACAGCCCCTCCCCCATCCCAGTCATTCCACGTATTCGTCTATCTGGGGTAACTACACAGCCCCTCCCCCATCCCCAATCATTCCACGTATTCGTCTATCTGGGGTAACACAGCCCCTCCCCCATCCCAATCATTCCACGTATTCGTCTATCTGGGGTAACACAGCCCCTCCCCCATCCCAATCATTCCACGTATTCCTCTATCTGGGGTAACACAGCCCCTCCCCCATCCCAATCATTCCACGTATTCGTCTATCTGGGGTAACACAGCCCCTCCCCCATCCCAATCATTCCACGTTTCGTCTATCTGGGGTAACACAGCCCCTCCCCCATCCCAATCATTCCACGTATTCCTCTATCTGGGGTAACACAGCCCCTCCCCCGTCTTGTGGCCTTTTCGGAAGGTCATTCCTGATGGGTGTTTCCAGCGATTTTCCTGCCATGCTCGGTCCCCGGTACCGCAGTGGAAATCTGAGTGGTGGGGCCCCGTAGTCCCTGGAGTGTAATAACCGGACATTCCACACTAGTTGGGTGATAAGTTGAGGTGGCCAGATTAGATCTTCTACTGAGCACTACATGGGCCCCAATGTTTACAGGACCAGTACGTGGCCCCTTCCCAGATTCCTTCACTTCTTCCTTGTAAGGGACTGTTGGAAGCTCCCAGCAATATTTCCATCCAGAGAAAGATCCCGATATCTGTGGTCAGTCAGAAAACCAGATCTTCCTGTTCCCATCACACAAAGCTGGGATTTCCTCCAACAAACTTTCAGATTCCAAAATCACCCGGACTCAGTTCTGACTACAGAGGAGCCACCAACAGTCCCTCCAGACACCCTTCTCTGACACCAACAGTCCCTCCTGCCTGCTCCTTCCCCAGACAACCTTCTCCGACACCAACAGTCCCTCCAGACACCCTTCTCTGACACCCAACAGTCCCTCCTGCCTGCTCCTTCCTCCAGACAACCTTCTCCGACACCAACAGTCCCTCCTGCCTGCTCCTTCCTCCAGACAACCTTCTCCGACACCAACAGTCCCTCCTGCCTGCTCCTTCCTCCAGACAACCTTCTCCGACACCAACAGTCCCTCCTGCCTGCTCCTTCCTCCAGGCAACCTTCTCTGACACCAACAGTCCCTCCTGCCTGCTCCTTCCTCCAGACAACCTTCTCCGACACCAACAGTCCCTCCTCCTGCCTGCTCCTTCCCCAGACAACCTTCTCCGACACCAACAGTCCCTCCTGCCTGCTCCTTCCCCCAGACAACCTTCTCCAACACCAACAGTCCCTCCTGCCTGCTCCTTCCTCCAGGCAACCTTCTCCGACACCAACAGTCCCTCCTGCCTGCTCCTTCCTCCAGCAACCTTCTCCGACACCAACAGTCCCTCCTGCCTGCTCCTTCCTCCAGACAACCTTCTCCGACACCAACAGTCCTCCTGCCTGCTCCTTCCTCCAGACAACCTTCTCCGACACCAACAGTCCCTCCTGCCTGCTCCTTCCCCCAGCAACCTTCTCCAACACCAACAGTCCCTCCTGCCTGCTCCTTCCCCAGACAACCTTCTCCGACACCAACAGTCCCCCTCCTGCCTGCTCTTCCTCCAGACAACCTTCTCCGACACCAACAGTCCCTCCTGCCTGCTCCCTCCTCCAGATAACCTTCTCCGACACCAACAGTCCCTCCTGCCTGCTCCTTCCTCCAGGCAACCTTCTCCGACACCAACAGTCCCTCCTGCCTGCTCCTTCCTCCAGATAACCTTCTCCGACACCAACAGTCCCTCCTGCCTGCTCCTTCCTCCAGGCAACCTTCTCCGACACCAACAGTCCCTCCTGCCTGCTCCTTCCTCCAGGCAACCTTCTCCGACACCAACAGTCCCTCCTGCCCTGCTCCTTCCTCCAGGATAACCTTCTCCGACACCAACAGTCCCTCCTGCCTGCTCCTCCTTCCTCCTGGCAACCTTCTCCGACACCAACAGTCCCTCCTGCCTGCTCCTTCCTCCAGGCAACCTTCTCCGACACCAACAGTCCCTCCTGCCTGCTCCTTCCTCCAGATAACCTTCTCCAACACCAACAGTCCCTCCTGCCTGCTCCTTCCTCCAGATAACCTTCTCCGACACCAACAGTCCATCCTGCCTTCTCCTTCCTCCAGACAACCTTCTCCGACACCAACAGTCCCTCCTGCCTTCTCCTTCCTCCAGGCAACCTTCTCCGACACCAACAGTCCCTCCTGCCTGCTCCTTCCTCCAGATAACCTTCTCCAACACCAACAGTCCCTCCTGCCTGCTCCTTCCTCCAGATAACCTTCTCCGACACCAACAGTCCATCCTGCCTTCTCCTTCCTCCAGACAACCTTCTCCGACACCAACAGTCCCTCCTGCCTTCTCCTTCCTCCAGGCAACCTTCTCTGACACCAACAGTCCCTCCTGCCTTCTCCTTCCTCCAGATAACCTTCTCTGACACCAACAGTCCCTCCTGCCTGCTCCTTCCTCCAGACAACCTTCTCTGACACCAACAGTCCCTCCTGCCTGCTCCTTCCTCCAGACAACCTTCCTGACACCAACAGTCCTTTCTACCTGGGTCCTCCCTCCAGATAATCTTCTCTGACATTTCCAGTCACCTCTAGTCACTTCCTTAGTCCTTCCTCCAGGTAATGTTCTCTGACACCTCCAGTCATCTCTACTGCTCCATCCTCTGGATAATGGTTTCTGACACCTCCAGTCACTTTTACTTGGTCCTTCCTCCGGATAACCTTCTCTGGCACCTCCAGTCACCTCTACTTGGTCCTACCAGTGATCTGCACCCTCTGTATCCTGCAGAGCTTTCCCTCTTCTCTGGAAGTCTCTCCTTCCTTCCAGCACACAATCCATTTGTCCTTTTTGAAGAAAACCTGTAAACCTTCTCTGTCTCCAGAGTTTTTTTGGTTGGGGGGGGGTTGGGGTGGTTTGGTTTTGGTTGGTTTTGGGGGGGGGGGGTTTGTTTTTTTTTTTGTGGTTTGTTTTTGGGGTGGTTTTGTGGTTTTTGGGGTTTTGTTTTTTTTTTTTTGGTGTGTTGGTTTTTGGGGGGGGGTGGGGTTTGGGGGTTGGGTTGGGTTGTTGTGTGGGTTTTGGGGGTTTTGGTTGGGGTTTAGGTTGTTTTGGGGGGGGTGTTTTTTTAGGGTTTGTTTTTTTTTGGTTTGGGTTTTTTTTGGGGTGGTTGGGTTGTTTTTTTTTTTTTTTTGGGGGTTGTTTTTTTGTTTTTTTTTTTTGGTGTTGGGGGGTGGGGTGGGTTTTGGTGGTTTTTTGGGTGGTGGTTGGGGGTTGTGGGGGGTTTTTTTGGGGGGTTGGGTTTTTGGGGGGGGGTTTTTTTTTTTTTTTTTTTTTTTGGTTGTGTTTTTGGGGTTTTTTGGGGTTTTTTTTTTTTGTTTTTTGTTGGTGGGGTTTTTTTGGTTTTTTTTTGGGTTTGGGGGGTTTTTTTGTTTTTGGGGTTGTTGGGGGGGTGGGGGGGTTTTTTTTTTGGTGTTTTTTTGTTTGGTTTTTTTGGGGGGGGTTGGGGTGGGTTTTTTTTTTTTTTTTGGGTGGTTTGTTTTTTTTTTGTTGTTTTTGGTTGGTTTTTTTTTTTGGTTGGGGGGTGGGGGCGGTTTTTTGGTTGTTTTGTGGGGGGGGTTGGTTTTGGGGGTTTTTTTTTTGGGGGGTTTTGGTTTGGGGTTTGGGGGTTTTGTTTTTTTGGGGTTTTGGGTTTTGGGGTGGTTTTTTTGTTTTTTGGGGGGGGGGTGTTTTTTGGGTGGGGTTTGGGTTTTTTGGGGTGGTGTTGGGGGTTTGGGGGGGTTGGTTTTGGTGGTGGTTTTTTTTTTTGGGGTTTTTTTTTTTTGGGGGGGTTTTGGGGGGGGTTTTTTTTTTTTTTGTGGGTTGGGGTTGGGGGGTTTTGGGGTGGGGGTTTTTTTTGGTTTTTTTTTTTGGGGGTTTTGGGGTGGGGGGGGTTTTTTGGGGGGGTGTGGGGGGGGGGGTTTTTTTTGTTTTTTGTGTTTTTTTTTGGGGGTTGGTTTTTTTTTTTTTTTTTTGGGGTGGGGTGTTGGTTTTTTTTTTTGGTTTTGTTTTTGGTGGTTGGGGGGTTGTTTTTTTTTTGGGGTTTTTGGGGTGTTTGTTTTGTTTTTGTTTTGGTTTTGGTTTTTTTTTTTTGGGTTGGGGGGTTTTGGGGTTTTTTTTTTTTTGGGGTTGGGGGTTGGTTTTTTGGTGTGGGGGTTTTTTTTTTTGGGTTTTTTTGGGGGTTTTTTTGGGGTGTTTTTTTTTTTTTTGGGGGTGGGTTTGTTTTGGGGGTTTTTGGTTTTGGGGGGTTGGGGGTTTTTTTGTTGGGTGTTGTGGGTTGGTTTTTGGGTTTGTTGGTTTTTTTTGGGGTTTTTTTTTGGGGTGTTTTTTTTTTTTGGGGGGTTTGGGGGTTGTGTTTTGGGGTTTTTTTTTTTTTTTGGGGGTGTTTTTTTTTGGGGGGGGGGGGGGGGTTTTTTGGGGGTTTTGTTTTGGTTTTTTTTTGGTGTGTGGTGGGTTTGTTTGGGGGTTGGTGTTTTTGTTTTTTTGGTTTTTTTTGGGGGTTTGGGGGGGGGGTTGTTGGTGTTTGTTGTTTTGGGGTGTTTTTGTTTTTTTGGTTGGTTTTTTTGTTTTTGGGTTGGGTTTGGGGGGTGGGGTTTGGGGGGGGGGTTTTTTTTGGGGGTTGGTTTTTGTTTTTGGGGGGTGGTTTTTTTTTTGGTTTTGGTGTTTTTTTGGTGGGGTTGGTTTGTTTGTTTTTTTTTGTTTTGGGGGGTTTTGTGGTTGTTTGTTTTTTGGTTTGGTTTGTTGTTGGGTTTTGTGGGTTTTTTTTTTTGGTTGGGGTTTTTGTTGGGGGGGGGTTGGGGGGTTGTGGTGGTTTTGGGTGGGGGGGGGTTTTTTTGGGGGTTTTTGGTTTTTGTTGGTTTTTGGGTGTTTGGGGGTTTTTTTTGGGGGGGGGTTTTTGGGGTGGGGTTTTGTTGGGGGGGGGGGTTTTGGTTTTTTGGGGGGGGGTGGGGGGGTTTTGGGGGTTTTTTGGGTTGGGGGTTTTGGGGGGGGTTTTTGGGGGGGGGGGGGGTGGTTTTTTTTTTTGGGGGGGTTTTTTTTTTGGGTTGGGGGTTGTTTTTTGGGTTTGTGGTTTGTTGGGTTTGGGGTTTGGTTTTTGGTTTGTGGTTGGGGGTTGGTTTTTTGGGGTTTGGGTTTTTTTTGGTTGGGGGGTTGGGTTTGGGGGGGTGGGTTGGGGTTGTTGGTGTGGGGTTTTTTTTTTTTTTTTTTGGGGGGGGGGTTTGGGTTTTTTTTTTTTTTTTGTTTTGTTTTTGGTTGGGGGGGGGGTTGGTTTTTTTTTTTTTGGTTTTGGGGGGTTGGGGTGGTTTGGGGGTTTGGGGGGGGTTTTTGGGTTTTGGTTTTGGGGGGTTTTTTGGGGGTTGTTTTGGGGGGTTTTGGTTTTTGGGTTTTTTGGTGGGGGTGGTTTTGGGGGGGTTTTTTTTTGGTGGGGGGTGTGTTTTTGTTTTTTGTTGGTGGGGTTTTGGGTTGGGTTTTTGGTTGGTTTTTTGGGGTTGGGTTTTTTGGGGGGTGGGGGGTTTATTGTTTTGTTGTTTGGGGTTTTGGGGGGGTGGTTTTGTGTTGTTTGGGGTTTTGGGGTTTTTGTGTTTTTGGTTTTTTTGGGTTTTTTTTTTTTTTTGGGTGTTTTTTTTTTTTGGGGGGGGGTTTTTTGTTTTTTTTGGTTTTTGGGTTTGTTTGGTTTTGGGGGGTGTTTTGGGTGGGGGGTTTTTTTTGTTGTTTTTTTGGGTTTGTTTGGGGGGTTTGGGGGGTTGGGGGTGTTTTTTGGGGGTTTTTTTTGTGGTTTTTTTGGGGGTTTTTGGTTTGGTTTGGGGGGTGTTTTTTTGGTTTTGTTTTTTGTGGTGGTTTTTTTTTTTGGGGTGTTTTTTTTTGTGGTTTTGGGGGGGGGTTTTGGGGGGGGGGGGTGGTTTTTTTTTTTGGGGGGTTTGTGTGGGTTTTTTGGTTTGGGGGGTTGTTTTGGGTTTGGTTGGGGGGTTTGGTTTGGGGGGTTTGGGGTGTTGGGGGGGTTGGGGTTTTTGTGTGTTTGTTTGGGGTAGGGGTGGTTGGTGGGTGGTTTGGGGGGTGGTTTGTTTTTGGTGTGTTTTTTTGGTTTTGTGGTTTGGGGGTTTTTTTTTGGGGTGGGTTTGGGTGTTTTTTTTGTTTGTTTTTGTTTGTGGGGGGGTTTTGGGGTGGGGTTTTTTTTTTTTGGTGTTTTGTGGTTGTGGGGGGGGGGGGTTTTTTTTTTTTTTTTTGGTTTTGGGTTTTTGTGGGGTTTTGGGGGGGGGTGTTTTTTTTTTTTTTGTTTTTTTTTTTTGGGGGGTTTGGTTGGTTTTTTTTGGGGGGGTTTTTGTGTGGGGGGGGGGTGTTTTTGTTGGGGGGGTGTTGGGGTTGGGGGGGGTTGTTTTTTTTGGGGGTTTGTGTTTGTGGTGTGGGGGGGGGGGTTGTTGGTTTGTGGGGGTTGGTTGGTGTTGGGGGTTGGGGGTGGTTTTGGTTGGGGGGGTTGGTGGTTTCCTCCGGCAAACCTTTCATCCTCAATTATGGCTCCGGCTGGCAAATCTCCGAGAACATTTCTTATCTCTGGAATGGATTATTGGTTGTATGAAGGGCCCTGGAGCCGCGCCCAAATATTCCGCCATGTCCGTAAGTGGAGCCGCGCCCAAATATTCCGCCATGTCTGTAAGTGGAGGAGCCGCGCCCAAATATTCCGCCAAGAGTCCGTAAGTGGACCCCGCGCCCAAATATTCCGCCATGTCCGTAAGTCGGGAGCCGCGCCCAAATATTCCGCCATCTTCCGTAAGTGGAGCCGCGCCCAAATATCCCCGCCATGTCCGTATGTGGAGCCGCGCCCAAATATTCCGCCATGTCCGTAAGTGGAGCCGCGCCCAAATATTCCGCCATGTCCGTAAGTGGAGCCGCGCCCAAATATTCCGCCATGTCCGTAAGTGGAGCCGCGCCCAGATATTCCGCCATGTCCGTAAGTGGGAGCCGCGCCCAAATATTCCGCCATGTCCGTAAGTGGAGCCGCGCCCAAATATTCCGCCATGTCCGTAAGTGGAGCCGCGCCCAAATATCCCGCCATGTCCGTAAGTGGAGCCGCGCCCAAATATTCCGCCATGTCCGTAAGTGGAGCCGCGCCCAGATATTCCGCCATGTCCGTAAGTGGAGCCGCGCCCAAATATTCCGCCATGTCCGTAAGTGGAGCCGCGCCCAGATATTCCGCCATGTCCGTAAGTGGAGCCGCGCCCAGATATTCCGCCATGTCTGTA
The DNA here is from genome assembly GCA_951230385.1 of Staurois parvus. Lineage (NCBI taxonomy): Eukaryota > Metazoa > Chordata > Amphibia > Anura > Ranidae > Staurois > Staurois parvus. The sequence continues at coordinate 19,617 of CATNWA010016619.1, forward strand.
AGTGGAGCCGCGCCCAAATATTCTGCCATGTCCGTAAGTGGAGCCGCGCCCAAATATTCCGCCATGTCCGTAAGTGGAGCCGCGCCCAAATATTCCGCCATGTCCGTAAGTGGAGCCGCGCCCAAATATTCCGCCATGTCCGTAAGTGGAGCCGCGCGCGCCCAAATATTCCGCCATGTCCGTAAGTGGATCCGCGCCCAAATATTCCGCCATGTCCGTAAGTGGAGCCGCGGCCAAATATTCCGCCATGTCCGTAAGTGGAGCCGCGCCCAAATATCCCGCCATGTCCGTAAGTGGAGCCGCGCCCAAATATTCCGCCATGTCCGTAAGTGGAGCCGCGCCCAAATATTCCGCCATGTCGTAAGTGGATCCGCGCCCAAATATTCCGCCATGTCCGTAAGTGGAGCCGCGCCCAAATATTCCGCCATGTCCGTAAGTGGAGCCGCGCCCAAATATCCCGCCATGTCCGTAAGTGGAGCCGCGCCCAAATATTCCGCCATGTCCGTAAGTGGAGCCGCGCCCAAATATTCCGCCATGTCCGTAAGTGGAGCCGCGCCCAGATTTTCCGCCATGTCCGTAAGTGGAGCCGCGCCCAGATATTCCGCCATGTCCGTAAGTGGAGCCGCGCCCAAATATTCCGCCATGTCCGTAAGTGGAGCCGCGCCCAAATATTCCGCCATGTCCGTAAGTGGAGCCGCGCCCAAATATTCCGGCATGTCCATAAGTGGAGCCGCGCCCAAATATTCCGCCATGTCCATAAGTGGAGCCGCGCCCAAATATTCCGCCATGTCCGTAAGTGGAGCCGCGCCCAAATATTCCGCCATGTCCGTAAGTGGAGCCGCGCCCAAATATTCCGCCATGTCCGTAAGTGGATCCGGCGCTGCTCCCTAAGTGCACGATAATTGTGACCTGCCACCGGCTCTCCCCCTCCCCCACACAGCACTGATGTACAGTTCTATGGGTGTGCCATTTCCTGGCTGAGTTCAAAGGTCACCCGGGACGCTCACCCATTGGGGGTCACATTGTACGTCTTGTGTTAGATCTCCCGTCTCTCGGCCAATCCCAACCCAACATCCGATGTACATACCTGGGGTCATCGGGCCCCATGTGACCCCCATCAGTCCGGGCAGAAATGTACACAGCGGGAGAGTCAGGTACTGCCGACACCTACCCCCCCCAACTGCCGACACCTACCCCCTCCCAGATCCCCCCCCAAAAGCCGACACCTGCCCCCTCCCAGATCCCCCCCCAACTGCCAACACCTGCCCCCTCCCAGATCCCCCCCCAACTGCCAACACCTGCCCCCTCCCAGATCCCCCCCCAACAGCCGACACCTGAGGGTGTCGGATTACCCCAGGTCGCCGGTCCCGTGTGGGTGAGTTGCAGAGGGTGTCAGGGTACCCCGCGTGGACGGTCCTGTGTGGGTGAGTTGCAGAGGGTGTCGGGGTACCCCGGGTGGCTGGTCCCGTGTGGGTGAGTTGCAGAGGGTGTCGGGGTACCCCGGGTTGCCGTCGGGGTACCCCGTGTGGGTGAGTTGCAGAGGGTGTCGGGTGTGGGGTACCCCGGGGTTACCCGGGTCCCGTGTGGGTGAGTTGCAGAGGGTGTCAGGGTACCCCGGGTGGCCAGTCCAGTGTGGGTGAGTTGCAGAGGGTGTCGGGGTACCCCGGGTGGCTGGTCCCGTGTGGGTGAGTTGCAGAGGGTGTCGGGGTACCCCGGGTTGCCGGTCCCGTGTGGGTGAGTTGCAGAGGGTGTCGGGGTACCCCGGGTTACCGGTCCCGTGTGGGTGAGTTGCAGAGGGTGTCAGGGTACCCCAGGTGGCCAGTCCAGTGTGGGTGAGTTGCAGAGGGTGTCGGGGTACCCCGGGTCGCTGGTCCGTGTGGGTGAGTTTGCAGAGGGGGGGTCGGGGTACCCCGGGGTGAGGCTGGTCCCGTGTGGGTGAGTTGCAGAGGGTGTCGGGGTACCCCGGGTCGCCTGGTCCCGTGTGGGTGAGTTGCAGAGGGTGTCGGGGTACCCCGGGTTACCGGTCCCCGTGTGGGTGAGTTGCAGAGGGTGTCAGGGTACCCCGGGTTACCGGTCCCGTGTGGGTGAGTTGCAGAGGGTGTCGGGGTACCCCGGGTGGGCGAGTTGCAGCGGGAAATGAATAGTAGCGATTCCAGCTCACAGGATCGTCGGGATCTGGGAATTGTTCCGGAATCATTTGGCCCTGAAGGCTGAACTCCAGGAATTCAGTCACTTTGTAAAATCTGCTGGCATACCGGGAGTTAATAGGAAGGTGGTGCATGCCACCTCCTGGACATAGCTCTGATACTTCCATCTGACAGTATGATGGAGCACAGGGTACGGCTATCACTACACTCCCGGGACTCTGACAGCAGCTCTGCCTCCCTCCCCTCCATTCACATAATACAAGTGCTTTGTGATTGGGCAGGAGGGAGGAGGGGCGGGCACAATGGCACAGAGTCCAGAATCAGAGCGCTGGGAGTATATGGGTAGCTGTGTACCCGGCGCTCAGTAAAAATGGAAATGGAAGAAATAAGTCCGGGCAGCAAGCGCCTCATTGGTCTGAACTCCTATAATCCCGCCCATTGCTTCATTCCTCCTCCTCCCAACAAGGTTCTCTCCAGTTGGTGGGTCACCAGGAGTCCTGTCCTCTGCTGGGTCACCAGGAGTCCTGTCCTCTGCTGGGTCACCCGGTGGCCTGTCCTCTGCTGGGTCACCTGGCCTCCTGTCCTCTGCTTGGTCACCTGGAGGCCTGTCCTCTGCTGGGTCACCAGGAGTCCTGTCCTCTGCTGGGTCACCCGGTGGCCTGTCCTCTGCTGGGTCACCTGGCTTCCTGTCCTCTGCTTGGTCACCTGGAGGCCTGTCCTCTGCTGGGTCACCAGGAGTCCTGTCCTCTGCTGGGTCACCTGGCCTCCTGTCCTCTGCTGGGTCACCTGGCCTCCTGTCCTCTGCTGGGTCACCCGGTGGCCTGTCCTCTGCTGGGTCACCCGGTGGCCTGTCCTCTGCTGGGTTACCTGGCCTCCTGTCCTCTGCTGGGTCACCCGGAGGCCTGTCCTCTGCTGGGTCACCTGGAGGCCTGCCCTCTGCTGGGTCACCTGGAGGCCTGTCCTCTGCTGGGTCACCTGGAGGCCTGTTCTCTGCAGGGTCACCTGGAGACCTGTCCTCTGCAGGGTCACCTGGAGGCCTGTCCTCTGCTGGGTCACCTGGTGGCCTGTCCTCTGCTGGGTCACCTGGTGGCCTGTCCTCTGCTGGGTCACCTGGAGGCCTGTCCTTTGCTGAATCACCCGGGGCCTGTCCTCTGCTGGGTCACTTGGAGGCCTGTCCTGTTTGGTCACCCGGCCTCCTGTCCTTTGCTGGGTCACCCGGCCTCCTGTCCTCTGTTGGGTCACCCAGGGGCCTGTCCTCTGTTGGGTCACCCGGGGCCTGTCATCTGTTGGGTCACCTGGGGCTTGCCCTCAGCTGGGTCACTTAGCCTCCTGTTCTCTGTTGGGTCACCTGGTGCCTGTCCTCTGCTGGGTCACCTGACCTCCTGTCCTCTGTTGGGTCACCTGGGGCCTGTCCTCTGCTGGGTCACCCGGCCTCCTGTCCTCTGTTGGGTCACCCAGCCTTCTGTCCTCTGCTGGGTCACCCAGGGGCCTGTCCTCTTTTGGGTCACCCGGGGCCTGTCATCTGTTGGGTCACCCGGCCTTCTGTCCTCTGCTGGGTCACCCGGCCTCCTGTCCTTACGGATTGGTAGGAGTCTGATGCTCTCTCTTCTCTCTCCAGGAATCAGAAGTACACCGGGTGCCGGCGGCGGAGAGGAAGGCCCCGCGGGTGAAGTGCGGTAAGACAAATCAGAAGCGTCTTCTGCCCAGAGATCCCCCCCCCCCCCCACTAACAGGCCCGGGGATCCCAAGAACAAGACGGGATTCTGATGAGGTTGTCTCCTCCTACAAGACAGGTTCCCTTCCTACAAGACAGGCAAGTTCTCTTCCTACAAGACAGACAAGTTCTCTTCCTACAAGACAGGACCTCTTCCTACAAGACAGGTCCTCCTCCTACAAGACAGGTCCTCTTCCTACAAGACAGGTCCTCTTCCTACGAGACAGGTCCTCCTCCTACGAGACAGGTCCTCCTCCTACGAGACAGGTCCTCTTCCTACGAGACAGGTCCTCCTCCTACGAGACAGGTCCTCCTCCTACGAGACAGGTCCTCCTCCTACGAGACAGGTCCTCCACCTACAAGACAGGTCCTCCACCTACAAGACAGGTCCTCCACCTACAAGACAGGTCCTCTTCCTACAAGACAGGTCCTCCTCCTACGAGACAGGTCCTCCTCCCACGAGACAGGTCCTCCACCTACAAGACAGGTCCTCCACCTACAAGACAGGTCCTCCTCCTACAAGACAGGTCCTCTTCCTACAAGACAGGACCTCTTCCTACAAGACAGGTTCTGTTCCTACAAGACAGACAGGTCCTCTTCCTACAAGACAGGTCCTCTTCCTACAAGACAGGTCCTCTTCATACAAGACAGGTCCTCTTCCTACAAGACAGGTCCTCCTCTTACAAGACAGGTCCTCTTCCTACAAGACAGGTCCTCTTCCTACAAGACAGGTCCTCCTCCTACAAGACAGGTCCTCCTCCTACAAGACAGGTCCTCTTCCTACAAGACAGACAGGTCCTCTTCCTACAAGGCTGGTCCTCTTCCTACAAGGCTGGTCCTCTTCCTACAAGGCTGGTCCTCTTCCTACAAGACAGGTCCTCCTCCTACAAGGCTGGTCCTCTTCCTACAAGACAGGTCCTCTTCCTACAAGACAGGTCCTCTTCTACAAGACAGGTCCTCCTACCTCCTACAAGACAGGTCCTCCTCCTACAAGACAGGTCCTCCTCCTACAAGACAGGTCCTCTTCCTACAAGACAGGTCCTCTTCCTACAAGACAGGTCCTCCTCCTACGAGACAGGTCCTCCTCCTACGAGACAGGTCCTCCTCCTACGAGACAGGTCCTCCTCCTACGAGACAGGACCTCTTCCTACGAGACAGGTCCTCCACCTACAAGACAGGTCCTCCTCCTACAAGACAGGTCCTCTTCCTACAAGACAGGACCTCTTCCTACAAGACAGGTCCTCTTCCTACAAGACAGGTCCTCTTCCTACAAGACAGGTCCTCTTCCTACAAGACAGGTCCTCCTCTTACAAGACAGGTCCTCTTCCTACAAGACACAGGTCCTCTTCCTACAAGACAGGTCCTCTTCCTACAAGACAGGTCCTCCTCCTACAAGACAGGTCCTCCTCCTACAAGACAGGTCCTCCTCCTACAAGACAGGTCCTCTTCCTACAAGACAGACAGGTCCTCTTCCTACAAGGCTGGTCCTCTTCCTACAAGGCTGGTCCTCTTCCTACAAGGCTGGTCCTCTTCCTACAAGACAGGTCCTCTTCCTACAAGACAGGTCCTCTTCCTACAAGACAGGTCCTCTTCTACAAGACAGGTCCTCCTCCTATAAGACAGGTCCTCCTCCTACAAGGCTACAAGTCCTCTTCCTACAAGACAGGTCCTCCTCCTACAAGACAGGTCCTCCTCCTCCTCTTCCTACAAGACAGGTCCTCCTCCTACAAGACAGGTCCTCCTCCTACAAGACAGGTTCTCTTCCTACAAGACAGGTCCTCTTCCTACAAGACAGGTCCTCCTCCTACAAGACAGGTCCTCCTCCTACAAGACAGGTCCTCTTCCTACAAGACAGGTCCTCTTCCTATAAGACAGGTCCTCCTCCTACAAGACAGACAGGTCCTCTTCTACAAGACAGGTCCTCCTCCTACAAGACAGGTCCTCTTCCTACAAGACAGGTCCTCTTCCTACAAGACAGGTCCTCTTCCTACAAGACAGGTCCTCTTCCTACAAGACAGGTCCTCCTCCTACAAGACAGGTCCTCCTCCTACAAGACAGGTCCTCCTCCTACAAGGCAGGTTCTCCTCCTACAAGACAGGTCCTCCTCCTCCTACAAGGCAGGTTCTCCTCCTACAAGACAGGTCCTCCTCCTACAAGACAGGTCCTCTTCCTACAAGACAGGTCCTCCTCCTACAAGACAGGTCCTCTTCCTACAAGACAGGTCCTCCTCCTACAAGACAGACAGGTCCTCTTCCTACAAGACAGACAGGTCCTCTTTCTACAAGACAGGTCCTCCTCCTACAAGACAGGTCCTCCTCCTACAAGACAGGTTCTCTTCCTACAAGACAGGTTTCTCTTCCTACAAGACAGGTCCTCCTCCTACAAGACAGGTCCTCCTCCTACAAGACAGGTTCTCTTCCTACAAGACAGGTCCTCTTCCTACAAGACAGGTCCTCCTCCTACAAGACAGGTCCTCCTCCTACAAGACAGGTCCTCTTCCTACAAGACAGGTCCACTTCCTACAAGACAGGTCCTCCTCCTACAAGACAGGTCCTCCTCCTACAAGACAGGTCCTCTTCCTACAAGACAGGTCCTCCTCCTACAAGACAGGTCCTCCTCCTACAAGACAGGTCCTCCTCCTCTTACAAGTCAGGTCTTCCTCCTACAAGGCAGGTTCTCCTCCTACAAGACAGGTCCTCTTCCTACAAGACAGGTCCTCCTCCTACAAGACAGGTCCTCTTCCTACAAGACAGGTCCTCTTCCTACAAGACAGGTCCTCTTCCTACAAGACAGGTCCTCCTCCTACAAGACAGGTCCTCTTCCTACAAGACAGGACCTCTTCCTACAAGACAGGTCCTCTTCCTACAAGACAGGACCTCTTCCTACAAGACAGGTCCTCCTCCTACAAGACAGGTCCTCTTCCTACAAGACAGGTCCTCCTCCTACAAGACAGGTCCTCTTCCTACAAGACAGGTCCTCCTCCTACAAGACAGGTCCGTCCTCTTCCTACAAGACAGACAGGTCCTCTCCTACAAGACAGGTCCTCCTCCTACAAGACAGGTCCTCCTCCTACAAGACAGGTCCTCCTCCTCCTCTTACAAGTCAGGTCTTCCTCCTACAAGGCAGGTTCCTCCTCCTACAAGACAGGTCCTCTTCCTACAAGACAGGTCCTCTTCCTACAAGACAGGTCCTCCTCCTACAAGACAGGTCCTCTTCCTACAAGACAGGACCTCTTCCTACAAGACAGGTCCTCTTCCTACAAGACAGGACCTCTTCCTACAAGACAGGTCCTCCTCCTACAAGACAGGTCCTCTTCCTACAAGACAGGTCCTCCTCCTACAAGACAGGTCCTCTTCCTACAAGACAGGTCCTCCTCCTACAAGACAGGTCCTCTTCCTACAAGACAGACAGGTCCTCTTCCTACAAGACAGGTCCTCCTCCTACAAGACAGGTCCTCCTCCTACAAGACAGGTCCTCCTCCTCTTACAAGTCAGGTCCTCTTCCTACAAGACAGACAGGTCCTCTTCCTACAAGACAGGTCCTCCTCCTACAAGACAGGTCCTCCTCCTACAAGGCAGGTTCTCCTCCTACAAAGACAGGTCCTCTTCCTACAAGACAGGTCCTCCTCCTACAAGACAGGTCCTCTTCCTACAAGACAGGACCTCTTCCTACAAGACAGGTCCTCTTCCTACAAGACAGGACCTCTTCCTACAAGACAGGTCCTCCTCCTCCTACAAGACAGGTCCTCTTCCTACAAGACAGGTCCTCCTCCTACAAGACAGGTCCTCTTCCTACAAGACAGACAGGTCCTCTTCCTACAAGACAGGTCCTCCTCCTACAAGACAGGTCCTCCTCCTACAAGACAGGTCCTCTTCCTACAAGACAGACAGGTCCTCTTCCTACAAGACAGGTCCTCCTCCTACAAGACAGGTCCTCCTCCTACAAGGCAGGTCCTCCTCCTACAAGACAGGTCCTCTTCCTACAAGACAGGTCCTCTTCCTACAAGGCAGGTCCTCTTCCTACAAGACAGGTCCTCTTCCTACAAGACAGGTCCTCTTCCTACAAGACAGGTCCTCTTCCTACAAGACAGGTCCACTTCCTACAAGACAGGTCCTCCTCCTACAAGACAGGTCCTCTTCCCTCCCCCTCCCCCCCCCGGAATCATCTTCAGATAGGCAGTGGAGATATTACGGGGGGAGGGGTGTATGGGGGGAGGGGGTCATCTCTGGAAATGTCACCGACGGGCGATCGCCCTTTTCTGATTAATAAACTCATAAACCGAGTCACATGATCTGCTTCCTCCGGAATGAAAGTCGACTTTTCAAAGGTTTCATATCCAGACCTCCGACCCGCCATTCCCGGGAGGCCCCGGGGCCCGTTCCGGGTCACTTCACCTTTTATGAATTCCTCATCAGAGGACCGGCACCTGCCAGGTGTCCTCCACAAAGGGGGGATGGGGAGAGCCAATCAGAATCACCCAGAGAGCCGCCATCATTACACAAACCCCCAGGGGCCAATCAGCTGTGAGACGGGCCCCTCTATGGCTGGAACACTTCTTAATACCATTCATTGTGTGATTGTCAGCCCCCCACTGGATGTCATGCTGAGCCACATGGGGCCCTCCTTCTCCATGCTGGGGCCCCAGCCATTGCAGCACGTTATATTAGCAATCCCTATAAAGTAAGAGGTTGGTGTGGCCCTCAGTAGCAGGAATGTGGCCCCTGGCATTCACTCTGCACAGATTTGCTGAGGTAGATCTCCTGCCCCCAGTGGGGGTGGTGTTCCCCCTCATTCCCGTTGTCCCCTCATATCCATGTCCCCCCATCCTGTGTCCCCTCATATCTGTGTCCCCTCATATCCATGTCCCCCCATCCTGTGTCCCCTCATATCTGTGTCCCCCCATCCTGTGTCCCTTCATATCCCTGTGTCCCCTCATATCTGTGTCCCCCCATCCTGTGTCCCTTCATATCCTGTGTCCCCCCATCCTGTGTCCCTTCATATCCTGTGTCCCCCCATCCTGTGTCCCCTTCATATCCTGTGTCCCCTCATATCCCTGTCCCCCCATCCTGTGTCCCCTCATATCCGTGTCCCCCCATCCTGTGTCCCTTCATATCCTGTGTCCCCCCATCCTGTGTCCCTTCATATCCTGTGTCCCCCCATCCTGTGTCCCTTCATATCCTGTGTCCCCCCATCCTGTGTCCCTTCATATCCTGTGTGTGTCCCCTCATATCCGTGTCCCCCCATCCTGTGTCCCCTCATATCCGTGTCCCCCCCATCCTGTGTCCCCTCATATCTGTGTCCCCCCATCCTGTGTCCCCTCATATCTGTGTCCCCTCATATCCTGTGTCCCCTCATATCCGTGTCCCCCCATCCTGTGTCCCCTCATATCCTGTGTCCCCTCATATCCGTGTCCCCCCATCCTGTGTCCCCTCATATCCGTGTCCCGTGTCTCCACAGAGCTGCTTCCGTGCTTCAATGGCGGGGAATGTGTCCAGAAGAAGTTCTGTGACTGCGGCAGATATAACGCCTCGGGACCGCGCTGCCAGATCGGTATTTGTCAGACTTTCCTGGAATCTCATCCAATCGTCGTGTTGCTCGTCCTCCTCATGTGATCCGCATGTCTTGTCATCCCGCAGTGTACAAACACGGGAGCCGACCGGGAGAACATCTGCCGATCCTGGGGCCAATATCACTACGAGACCTTCGATGGGCTTTACTATTACTACTACCCGGGAACATCGACCTTCGACCTCCTGCGCCAGAGCGACCCCGATGAGCCGAGCTTCTCCATCCAGGTCCGAGAAATGACGGGAAATACCCTCCACACATTCCCCAATCTAGTCCCGGATTCCCCAATCTAGTCCCGGATTCCACACATTCCCCGATCTAGTCCCGGATTCCCCGATCTAGTCCCGAATTCCCCAATCTAGTCCCGGATTCCCCACATTCCCGGATTCCCCAATCTAGTCCCGGATTCCCAATCTAGTCCCGGATTCCCCGATCTAGTCCCGGGATTCTCCAATCTAGTCCCGGATTCCACACATTCCCCAATCTAGTCCCGGATTCCCCGATCTAGTCCCGGATTCCACACATTCCCCGATCTAGTCCCGGATTCCCCAATCTAGTCCCGGATTACCCAATCTAGTCCCGGATTCCACACATTCCCCGATCTAGTCCCGGATTCCCCAATCTAGTCCCAGATTCCCCAATCTAGTCCTGGATTCCCCAATCTAGTCCCGGATTCCACACATTCCCCGATCTAGTCCCGGATTCCCCAATCTAGTCCCGGATTCCACACATTCCCCGATCTAGTCCCGGATTCCCCAATCTAGTCCCGGATTCCACACATTCCCCGATCTAGTCCCGGATTCCCCAATCTAGTCCCGGATTCCCCACATTCCCGGATTCCCCAATCTTGTCCCGGATTCTCCAATCTAGTCCTGGATTCCCCACATTCCCGGATTCCCCAATCTAGTCCGGATTCCCCAATCTTGTCCCGGATTCCCCAATCTAGTCCCGGTCCCGGATTCCCCACATTCCCGGATTCCCCCCCGGATTCCCCACATTCCCGGATTCCCCACATTCCCGGATTCCCCAATCTAGTCCTGGATTCCCCACATTCCCGGATTCCCCAATCTTGTCCCGGATTCCCCAATCTTGTCCCGGATTCCCCAATCTAGTCCCGTATTCCCCACATTCCGGATTCCCCAATCTAGTCCCGGATTCCCCACATTCCCTGATTCCCCAATCTAGTCCCGGATTCCCCACATTCCCGGATTTCCCCAATCAACTCTTGGATTCCCCAATCTAGTCCCACATTCACAGATTCCCCAATCTAGTCCCGGATTCCCCACATTCCCGTATTCCCTAATCTAGTCCCGGATTCCCCAATCTAGTCCCACATTCCCCACATTCCCAATTCCCTAATCTAGTCCCGGATTCCCCAATCTAGTCCCGGATTCCCCAATCTAGTCCCACATTCCCCAATCTATTCCCGGATTCCCCAATCTAGTCCCACACATTCCCCAATCTAGTCCCAGATTCCCCAGTCTAGTCCCACATTCCCCAATCTAGTCCCGGATTCCCCACATTCCCGGATTCCCTACATTCCCAGATTCCCCACATTCCCGGATTCCCCAATCTAGTCCTGGATTTCCCCAATCTTGTCCCGGATTCCCCAATCTTGTCCCGGATTTCCCCAATCTAGTCCTGGATTCCCCACATTCCCGGATTCCCCAATTTAGTCCTGGATTCCCCAATCTTGTCCCGGATTCCCCATATCTAGTCCCGGATTCCCCACATTCCCGGATTCCCCACATTCCCAGATTCCCCACATTCCCGGATTCCCCAATCTAGTCCTGGATTCCCCAATCTTGTCCCGGATTCCCCGATATTGTCCCGGATTCCCCAATCTAGTCCCGTATTCCCCACATTCCCGGATTCCCCAATCTAGTCCCAGATTCCCCACATTCCCGGATTCCCCAATCAACTCTTGGATTCCCCAATCTAGTCCCACGTTTCCCAATCTAGTCCCGGATTCCCCAATCTAGTCCCACATTCACAGATTCCCCAATCTAGTCCCGGATTCCCCACATTCCCGGATTCCCTAATGTAGTCCCGGATTCCCCAATCTAGTCCCGGATTCCCCACATTCCCGGATTCCCCAATCAACTCCCCTGATTCCCCAATCTAGTCCCACATTCCCCAATCTAGTCCCACATTCCCCAATCTAGGCCCGGATTCCCCAGTCTACTCCCACATTCCCCAATCTAGTCCCGGATTCTCCAATCTAGTCCCACATTCCCCAATCTAGTCCTAGTCAGTGTGTGCGGTGTCTGTGATTGGTCAGCGGTGCAGTGCGGTGTCTGTGATTTGTTGGTCGGCGGTGCGGTGTCTGTGATTGGTCAGTGGTGCGGTGCGATGTCTGTGATTGGTCGGCGGTGCGGTGTCTGTGATTGGTTGGTGGTGCAGTGTGGTGTCTGTGATTGGTCGGCGGTGTGGTGTCTGTGATTTGGTCGGTGGTGCGGTGCGATGTCTGTGATTGGTCGGCGGTGGTGCGGTGTCTGTGATTGGTTGGTGGTGCAGTGTGGTGTCTGTGATTGGTCGGCGGTGTGGTGTCTGTGATTTGTTGGTTGGTGGTGTGGTGTGGTGTGATTGTGTTGGTCGGTGGATTGCAGTGCGGTGTCTGTGATTGGTTTGTTGTGTCTGTGTTGGTCGGCGGTGCGGTGTCTGTGATTGGTCAGTGGTGCGGTGCGATGTCTGTGATTGGTCGGCGGTGCGTGTGTCTGTGATTGGTCGGTGGTGCGGTGCGATGTCTGTGATTGGTCAGTGGTGTGGTGTCTGTGATTGGTCAGCGGTGCGGTGTCTGTGATTGGTTGGTGGTGCGGTGCGATGTCTGTGATTGGTCGGTGGTGTGGTGTCTGTGATTGGTCAGCGGTGCGGTGTCGGTGTCTGTGATTGGTTGGTGGTGCAGTGTGGTGTCTGTGATTGGTCGGCGGTGTGGTGCGATGTCTGTGATTGGTCGGCGGTGTGGTGTCTGTGATTGGTCAGCGGTGCGGTGTCTGTGATTGGTCGGCGGTGTGGTGTCTGTGATTGTTCGATGGTGCGGTGTGGTGTCTGGTGTCTGTGATTGGTTAGCGGTGGTGTCTGTGATTGGTCGGTGGTGCGGTGTCTGTGATTGGTCGGTGGTGCGGTGTGGTGTGTCTGTGATTGTTCGGTGGTATGGTGTCTGTGATTGGTCGGCGGTGTGGTGTCTGTGATTATGTTGGGTGGTGTGGTGTCTGTGATTGGTCGGCGGGTGCAGTGTGGTGTCTGTGATTGGTTGTGTTGGTGGTGTGGTGTCTGTGATTGGTCAGTGGTGCAGTGCGATGTCTGTGATTGGTCGGCGGTGTGTTGTCTGTGATTGGTTGGTTGGTGGTGTCTGTGATTGGTCAGTGGTGCGGTGTCTGTGATTGGTCGGCGGTGGTGTCTGTGATTGGTCGGCGGTGCGGTGTCTGTGATTGGTCGGTGGTGCAGTGCGTGTCTGTGATTGGTCGGCGGTGTAGTGTCTGTGATTGGTCGGCGGTGCGGTGTTGGTGATTGTTGGTTGTGGTTCTGTGTTGGTTGGTGGTGGTGTCTGTGATTGGTCGGCGGTGCGGTGGTCGGCGGTGATTGGTTGGTGGTGCGGTGGTGCGGTGTCTGTTGATTGGTCGGTGGGCGGTGCGGTGGTGTCTGTGATTGGTCGGTGTCGTGATTGGTGGTGTCTTGTGATTGGTCGGCGGTGCGGTGTCTGTGATTGGTTGGTCGGTGGTGGTGTGGTGTCTGTGATTGGTCGGTGTGGTGTCTGTGATTGGTGGTGTGGTGTGTGATTGGTCGTCTGTGTGCGGTGTCTGTGATTGGTGTGTCTGGATTGGTGGTGTGGTGATTGTGTGGGTGTGTGTTGGTGGGTGTCTGTGTGATTGTCTGTGATTGGTGGTCGGTGGGGGGTGGTGTCTGTGATCGGTCGGCGGTGCGGGTGTCTGTGATTGGTCGGGGTGGTGTGGTGTCTGTGATTGGTCGGGTGTGGGTGTCTGTGATTGGTCGGGCGGGTGGTGCAGTGCGATGTCTGTGTTGGTCGGCGGTGTGGTGTCTGTTGATTGGTGGTGGTGTCTGTGATTGGTCGGGCGGTGATTGTCTGTGATTGGTTGGTTGGTGGTGTCTGTGATTGGTCGGCGGTGCGGTGTCTGTGATTGGTCGGTGGTATTATCCCTTGTGATTGGTCGGTGGTATTATCCCTTGTGATTGGTCGGTGGTTGGATCTCCTCTGGGGATGTATTTCCAGGCAGAGATTCGGTACAATCAGAACTCGTTTCCTGAATGTTTGGTGTCATCAGATGTTGTCCGGGAATTGGAATGTTCTGATGGCTCAGAGACCATTATTCTGTACTCCTCCCCCCTCCACCATCACATCCCACCATTTCCTGACCAATCCCAGCCCATCCCACCCTTTCCTGACCAAGCCCAGCCCACCATTTCCTGACCAATCCCAGCCCATCCACCCTTTCCTGACCAATCCCAGCCGATCCCACCCTTTCCTGACCAATCCCAGCCCATCCACCCTTTCCTGACCAATCCCAGCCCATCCCACCCTTTCCTGACCAATCCCAGCCCATCCCACCCTTTCCTGACCAATCCCAGCCAATCCCACCCTTTCCTGACCAATCCCAGCCCCCAGCACACACCATTTCCTGACCAATCCCAGACAATCAAACCCTTTCCTGACCAATCCCAGCCCAGCTCACCCTTTCCTGACCAATCCCAGCCCAGCTCACCCTGCCTGGTCCCATCCTTCTAATCTATATTTGATTTTCTCCTCCACAAGGAGAACAGAGCAATTGATTCCCAGCGTGCTGGCCATCTCTTAGCAGTCGGTGAGCTGTGTGTTCTCCTTGATCTCTGCAGGTCCACAATGACCCGGCCTGCGGCTCCCTCCCGTACTCCTGCCTGCGTTCCGTCAGTCTGTACTTTGCCGGAGTCGGGGAAATCAAGTTACAGAACCGAATTGTCCTCTATAACAACGTCCAGTAAGTGGCCGCGAGCGTCACCACATTATACTGGGGGGGGGGGGGTGGGGGTCCTGCAAGAGATGGGGGTCTTGCTGTGAATGGGGGGTTTGGTGATGATGAGGGACAGTGAAGGGGATCTGCACTCAGCGACAACTTTATGAGGTCCACCTTGCTAGTCCCAGGTTGGACCCCCTTTGGCCTTCATTCTTCATGGTGTAGATCCAACAAGGTGTTGGGAACGTTCCTCAGAGATTTACTCCATAGTGACATGATGACGTCACGCAGTTGCTGCAGATTTGTTGGCTGTACATCCATGATGGGAATCTAACTCTCCACCGCATCCCAAAGGTGCTCTATTGGATGGAGATCTGGTGACTGCGGAGGCCATTGGAGTCCAGGGACCTCATTGTCATGTTGGAGATGATCTGAGCTTTGTGACACGGAGCATTATCCTGCCTGGAAGGAGCCATCAGAAGATGGGGACACTGGAGTCATGGAGGGGTGGACATGGTCAGCAACAATACTCAGGTAGACTGTGGAGTTTATAAGATGCTCAATTGGTACTAAGGGGCCCAAAGTGTGCCAAGAAGATCTCCCCCACACCATGACACCACCACCAGCCTGAACCAAGGATACAAGGCAGGATGGATCCCCCACACCATGACACCACCACCAGCCTGAACCAAGGATACAAGGCAGGATGGATCCCCCACACCATGACACCACCACCACCAGCCTGAACCATTGATACGAGGCAGGATGGATCCCCCACACCATGACACCACCACCACCAGCCTGAACCATTGATACAAGGCAGGATGGATCCCCCACACCATGACACCACCACCACCACCAGCCTGAACCATTGATACAAGGCAGGATGGATCCCCCACACCATGACACCACCAGCCCACCACCAGCCTGAACCATTGATACAAGGCAGGATGGATCCCCCACACCATGACACCACCCAGCCTGAACCATTGATACAAGGCAGGATGGATCCCCCACACCATGACACCACCACCAGCCTGAACCATTGATACAAGGCAGGATGGATCCCCCACACCATGACACCACCACCACCAGCCTGAACCATGATACAAGGCAGGATGGATCCCCCACACCATGACACCCACCACCAGCCTGAACCGATGATACAAGGCAGGATGGATCCCCCACACCATGACACCACCAGCCTGAACCATTGATACAAGGCAGGATGGATCCCCCACACCATGACACCCCACCACCACCAGCCTGAACCATTGATACAAGGCAGGATGGATCCCCCACACCATGACACCACCACCACCAGCCTGAACCATTGATACAAGGCAGGATGGATCCCCCACACCATGACACCACCACCACCAGCCTGAACCATTGATACAAGGCAGGATGGATCCCCCACACACATGACACCACCACCACCACCAGCCTGAACCATTGATACAAGGCAGGATGGATCCCCCTTTCACCATGACACCACCAAAGCCTGAACCATTGATACAAGGCAGGATGGTCCCATCACCATGACACCACCAGACTGAACCATGATACAAGGCAGGATGGATCCAATCTTCTGTTGTCCAGTTTTGGTGATCCTGTGCGAATTGTAGCCTCAGTTTCCTGTTCTGACTCTGCCACTGAAGTGGCACCCGAAATGTGGACTCATCTGACAGGCAAGTGGCAATCTTCTGTTGTGTTTTGGTGATCTGTGCGACAGGAGTAGCCTCACCCGGTGTGGTCTTAGCTGACAGGAGTGGCACCGGTGTGGTCTTAGCTGACAGGAGTGGCACCCGGTGTGGTCTTAGCTGACAGGAGTGGCACCCGGTGTGGTCTTCTGCTGCTGTAGCCCATCTGCTTCAAGGTTGGACGTGCTGTGCATCCAGAGATGGTATTCTGCATACCTTGGGTGTAACGAGGGGTTATTGGAGTTCCTGTTGCCTTTCTATCATCTGGACCCAGACTGCCATTCTCCTCTGACCTCTGACCTCAGCAAGGCATTTTCCTCAGACCAGCCCGTCTGGCACCAACACCCATGCCACGTTCAAAGTCACTTCAATCCCCTTTCTTCCCCATTCTGATGCTCGGTTTGAACTTCAGGAAGTCGTCTTCACCACGTCTAGGTGCCTACATGCATTGAGTTGCTGCCGTGTGATTGGCTGATTAGCAGTTTGTGTTGCCGGGTCATTGGACAGCACTTCGGTGAGTGTAGATTCTGTATGGAGGACAATAGAGTGACCTCTGTTGGTGGGGAGCGGTGGGAGCGCCCTCTGCAGGTGGATGCTTTTCTGGGAGTATTCTGGATATTATGTTTCGTTTTGTACAGGGGGGAGGGGGGGGGAAATCTGCAACAATGTACGAAGTCTTCCCGAGATCCACTGAACGATCGCTGGGAATGGACACGGTGAGAGGGATTCTGGGACGTGCCATGTATGCCCCGATGACGTCACCAAATTCCTCCAGGACATGGCGATGTCATTCTCCTCTGGAGACACCACCCAGGGGAACATCCTGACCAATGACAGACTACAGCTCCCATCACTCCCCATCACAGCTACTGGGAGCTCCGCAGGACATGGCCTCCTATTGGCTGTGCCTAGAAATCCGGCAGGAGGTGTTTGGGGCGATTATGAGCGAAGTGGGGGAGGATTATGAGCGAAGTGGGGGGGATTATGAGCGGTGGGGGGGGGATTATGAGCAGAGTAGGGGGGGGAAGATTATGAGTGAGGGGGGGGATTATGAGCGAAGTGGGGGAGGATTATGAGCGGTGGGGGGGGGGATTATGAGCAGAGTGGGGGGGGGAAGATTATGAGTGGGGGGGGGATTATGAGCGAAGTGGGGGGGGATTATGAGTGGGGGATCTGTCCCTCAGTCCATTCATTGTATCCCTCGTTCTCTGTGCAGGGGGGCTGGGGCTGCCATACACAGTGGGGAACGTGAAGATCCAAGCCGTCTCTGGATACGTCATCGTGCGGCGGCAGGACGTCTTCTCAATGGCCTGGGATGGGAACTCCTCTGTCTATCTGAAGATGAGTCCCGATTATTTCGGGAGGACACACGGACTCTGCGGGAATAATAACTGGATTCCTCAGGATGATCTGGTGACCAGCTATGGTGAGACCCCAAATGTACAATCCGAGACCCCACAATGTACAGACCGAGACCCCACAATGTACAATCCGAGACCCCACAATGTACAGACCGAGACCCCACAATGTACAATCCGAGACCCCACAATGTACAATCCGAGACCCCACAATGTACAGACCGAGACCCCACAATGTACAGACCGAGACCCCACAATGTACAGACCGAGACCCCACAATGTACAATCCGAGACCCCACAATGTACAGACCGAGACCCCACAATGTACAATCCGAGACCCCACAATGTACAGACCGAGACCCCACAATGTACAGACCGAGACCCCACAATGTACAATCCGAGACCCCACAATGTACAATCCGAGACCCCACAATGTACAATCCGAGACCCCACAATGTACAAACCGAGACCCCACAATGTACAATCCGAGACCCCACAATGTACAATCCGAGACCCCACAATGTACAATCCGAGACCCCACAATGTACAGACCGAGACCCCACAATGTACAGACCGAGACCCCACAATGTACAATCCGAGACCCCACAATGTACAATCCGAGACCCCACAATGTACAATCCGAGACCCCACAATGTACAAACCGAGACCCCACAATGTACAATCCGATCCCCCACAATGTACAATCCGAGACCCCACAATGTACAATCCGAGACCCCACAATGTACAGACCGAGACCCCACAATGTACAGACCGAGACCCCACAATGTACAATCCGAGACCCCACAATGTACAATCCGAGACCCCACAATGTACAGACCGAGACCCCACAATGTACAATCCGAGACCCCAAATGTCCTTCATATGAAAAAAACAAATATTCATGAATGTCACCCGAACCACCAACACCGCCACTGCCTAGGTGCCCTCACCCCTCCCCTTCACTTCCCCTCTTCTCTTCTCTCCTCTCCCTCTTCACTCTCTTCTCCCTCCTCTCCCTCTTCTCTCTCTTCTCTCTCTCTCCCTCTTCTCTCTCTCTCTCTCTCCTCTCTCTCTCTCTCTCTCTCTCTCCTCTCCTCTCTCTCTCTCCTCTCTCTCCTCTCTCCTCTTCTCTCTCTTCTCTCTCTTCTCTCTCTCTCCTCTCCTCTCCTCTCCCTCTCTCTCCTCTCCTCTCTCTCTCCTCTCTCTCTCCTCCCTCTTCTCTCTCCTCTCCTCTCCCTCTTCTCTCCTCTCCTCTCCTCTCCCTCTTCTCTCCCTCTTCTCTCCTCTCCTCTCTCCTCTCCTCTCCTCTTCTCTCCTCTCCCTCTCTCTCTCTCTCCTCTCTCTCTCCTCTCCCTCTCCTCTCCTCCCTCTCTCCCTCTACCTCTCTCTCCTCTACCTCTTCTCTCCTCTACTCTCTCTCTCTCCCTCTCCTCTCCTCTCCTCCCTCTCCTCTCCCTCTTCTCCTCTCCTCTTCTCTCCTGTCCCTCTCCTCCCTCTCCTCTCCTCTCCTCTCTCCCTCTCCTCTCCCTCTCCTCTCCTCTCCCTCTTCTCTCCTCTCCCTCTTCTCTCCTCTCCTCTCCTCTTCTCTCCTCTCCTCTCCCTCTCCCTCTCCCTCTCCTCTCCCTCTTCTCCCTCTCCTCTCCTCTCCTCTCCTCTCCCTCTCCTCTCCCTCTCCTCTCCCTCTCCTCCCTCCTCTCCTCTCTCCCTCCCTCTTCTCCCTCCTCTCCTCTCCCTCTTCTCTCCCTCTTCTCTCCTCTCCTCTCCCTCTCCTCTCCCTCTTCTCTCCTCTCCTCTCTCTCTCCTCTCCTCTCCCTCTCCCTCTCCTCTCCCTCTCCCTCTCCTCTCCCTCTCCTCTCCCTCTCCTCTCCCTCTCTCTCCCTCTCCTCTCCTCCTCTCCTCTCCTCCTCTCCTCTCCTCTCCTCTCCTCTCCCTCTTCTCCCTCTCCTCTCCCTCTTCTCTCCCTCTCCCTCTTCTCTCCTCCTCCCTCTCCCTCTCCTCTTTTTTCTTCTTTTCTTCCCAGAGCACTCTGGTTACCTAAAGTGAGCATTTTCTGCCTGTCTGTGTTGCTTTGTCTGATTGGAAGGTGGGACCGATCCATCCAATTAGGGAGGAGTCATAG
This sequence comes from Staurois parvus, assembly GCA_951230385.1. Lineage (NCBI taxonomy): Eukaryota > Metazoa > Chordata > Amphibia > Anura > Ranidae > Staurois > Staurois parvus. The sequence goes on from CATNWA010016619.1 coordinate 39,175, forward strand.
AGGAGAGGTCTGTGCTCTGTGTACAATGCAGCTTGAGCTATTGAGCTCTATAAACAAAAGGCTTTCCTATAGGCGGTAGGGAGGAATTGCTGAGAGCTCCACCTGCTGGCTAGGCAGAAGAATTCTTTGTATCCATACCTAGTCCTCGTATAATAAATGTGAAGAAGGCGGTCCTCTTATCCCGGCCTCATGTGGTGAGTATTGGGGTTCTGTATATATAACGTGTATCTCTCTCATAAATCTGCAGGAAAATTGACAGAAAACATTGAAGAGTTTGTGAATAGTTGGAGAGAAGATCTGCCCCATAAATCCTCCCCCGGCGCTCCTATGCTGTACGAACCGCCATGTGCCAAGACAAGTCCACGTGTGACACAGGTACAGCAGGCACTGCCGGCACCTTCCTGCTTCTCTGGGGGAGGTCTAGTAGTCCTTATTGCCTGGAATGAGGTTTTGTGCCCCTCCCCCACACTGTGCGACCACGTATCACCTTCTCAGGTAAAGTGGACCCATCAACAGATATTCCTCCATCGCCCATTGAGGGACAAAAGGAGGTCAGACACCATTGGGTTATATGGCTACCTACCGGACGTTGGGACTCCAGGAGACTGAGACGTTGCAGGCCAGCCTCTGTATAGCCCTTCCTCTACCCAGCATGCCTTGGGTTATATGGCTACCTACCGGACGTTGGGACTCCAGGAGACAGAGACGTTGTAGGCCAGCCCCTGTATAACCCTTCCTCTACCCAGCATGCCTTGGGTTATACTGCCACCTACCAGATGTTGGGACTCCAGGAGACAGAGACGTTGCAGGCCAGCCCCTGTATAGCCCTTCCTCTACCCAGCATGCCTTGGTTTATATGGCTACCTACCGGACGTTGGGACTCCAGGAGACAGAGACGTTGTAGGCCAGCCCCTGTATAACCCTTCCTCTACCCAGCATGCCTTGGGTTATACTGCCACCTACCAGATGTTGGGACTCCAGGAGACAGAGACGTTGTAGGCCAGCCCCTGTATAGCCCTTCCTCTACCCAGCATGCCTTGGGTTATACAGCCACCTACCGGATGTTGGGACTCCAGGAGACAGAGACGTTGTAGGCCAGCCCCTGTATAGCCCTTCCTCTACCCAGCATGCCTTGGGTTATATGGCTACCTACCGGATGTTGGGACTCCAGGAGACAGAGACGTTGTAGGCCAGCCCCTGTATAGCCCTTCCTCTACCCAGCATGCCTTGGGTTATATGGCTACCTACCAGATGTTGGGACTCCAGGAGACAGAGACGTTGTAGGCCAGCCCCTGTATAACCCTTCCTCTACCCAGCATGCCTTGGGTTATACTGCCACCTACCAGATGTTGGGACTCCAGGAGACTGAGACGTTGTAGGCCAGCCCCTGTATAGCCCTTCCTCTACCCAGCATGCTTTGGGTTATACTGCCACCTACCAGATGTTGGGACTCCAGGAGACTGAGATTTTGTAGGCCAGCCCCTGTATAGCCCTTCCTCTACCCAGCATGCCTTGGGTTATACTGCCACCTACCAGATGTTGTGACACCAGCAGACAGAGACGTTGTAGGCCAGCCCCTGTATAGCCCTTCCTCTACCCAGCATGCCTTGGGTTATATGGCTACCTACCGGATGTTGGGACTCCAGGAGACAGAGACATTGTAGGCCAGCCCCTGTATAGCCCTTCCTCTACCCAGCATGCTTTGGGTTATACTGCCACCTACCAGATGTTGGGACTCCAGGAGACTGAGATTTTGTAGGCCAGCCCCTGTATAGCCCTTCCTCTACCCAGCATGCCTTGGGTTATACTGCCACCTACCAGATGTTGGGACACCAGCAGACAGAGACGTTGTAGGCCAGCCCCTGTATAGCCCTTCCTCTACCCAGCATGCCTTGGGTTTTGTCCGAGGATGTTGGAGGCCATTTCTAAGTCTCATTTTTTTCCTGCCCTTTTGCTTCGTAGAAAGATTCCTCCCTACATTGCTGATGGGCCGATCTCTACATAGCGCCTATCTGGACCTGTGTGGAGTCTGTACCCGGACATGTGTGGCCAGCCCGGGTCTTCACCTTCAGGCTCCAGGCTCTGCATTGAAGGGAGTGTAATGTGTTGGATGTCTTTCCAGGTCCAGAGTCATAGCGCAGGTCAGACCCCGTCTCTGAAGACTCAGTGAGGGAGGCCAGTTGGGCTGAAGCACCAGGAGCCACCTCACCATTTGTACTGCTGGGAATCTTTTCAGATTTCCCCCCACCATCCTGCATTGTACCACTTCGAGGGTTAAAGCTGAGGGATCGAGTACCGATGTCAGGTGGAGTGCTGTGTGTGCGCCCCTCACATATTGTTATAGGGTTATCATTCTTAGAGTCTCTTTCATTTCTCTCAGGTGGGACCATGGCCTCCACCCTTCTACAGGGGCCTCCATGTCCATTCTGGACTTCCTGTGCCCAGATATTGGAGCAAGCTGCCCATAGAGGCTCTAAGTGTTCCACAGCCCCATCCCTGCAGAGTCCCATCTCCTGAACCCATGAACCAAGCCATGCCTGTGGGTGGCCTGTGTCATGACCTCAGATTTAGAGTCCCAGCAGTCAACCTTAGGAGAGCCTGTTTTTTGGGTCACCACAGTCTCCTGCAGTGGATTAAGATATGCAGGGGGGTTGGGTCAAACCTTATTGATGGAGGGCCTATCACCCTACAACTGGAGGATCATCCTTCTCTTCTACCCCTATAGAGCTCTTACAGCTGCAAAGACCTTTCCAGTACACCAGCTTTGTGAGGCGTTTACCCACGTGGCCTGGAACACCCTGAAGGATCCTCAGCCCCACCTGAGAATGAGCCTGTAGGCAGGTGGCACTGCTCTTTTACTAAAAGCCACTCCCCTGGTGATGTTATTAGGAGGAGGTATGTAGCTTTTTATATTCTGGTGTGGGTGGAGCCCTGGGGAGAAGGTGGACATGGCTACCCCTGACAGCCTGAAGTGTAGTTGGCCTTCTGGGCCTAAGCCCGGGACTATAGTCACTGCTGGAGGACTCATGGAAGATTGTTCAGGAAGATGGCTGGACTCTAAGTGCTCTATAGATAAGGGAGTCAAGATGTGGAACTGTTGTGTCCGCTCATGCTTCCGTAAAGTGTTGAAAATGCACCTTGAGTGGACATTATTCCTAAAGGTGGGACTCTGGCCGGTAGTGTCTGTGACAAAACATGGCGGAGTCCCTCTGATGGGTACGTGTGTGTCCTATCCAGAGACTCGACCTGGACTTGGCAGGAAACGCTGACTACCAAGTTGGAACATTTTCCCCTCTGATATAGAGTTTCTAATCTGGTTCTCTGTGCCGACTCTGGACATCTCCGTCCTCCACATTGACAGAATCGCCACTAAATGGGTGGAACGTGTGCCCACATTTCATCTTCAGGGGCAGACAGTTACATTCCCACCTTAGATCCCACTTTGAATCGCCTGGCTTGGCCCTCCATCCTGTGTTGGCGGTAACTTTGGTCTATCAGACATTAATCAGAATGGGAAGAAGCCCTCAAGCAGGATCCCTCCACCACTGGGGTATCCCCCATTTCAGAAAGTGGCTGCAGAAGATGTCTGAAGCTTCATACTTTAGTGGTGACTGTGGGTCTCCAGCCCAGAAACGTGAGTCTCTCCTGGGACTGGAGTCTGTAAAGCGGTGTGGGGCACTCTGGATACATGCGTTGGGTGTAGATGAAATATTCCAGGATTATCTGATATACTTCTCCTTTGAGAGACGCCGACACTGTTCTTCACAATGCCACCAGTATCCAGAGTGTGGGGTGCGTCAGTGCGGAGGGGTTGGCGGAATCCCACCGTCTTCCCTCATCTATCTCAGAATGAAGTACTCATCGCCTTCAGAGCCTAATTCCAACTCAGGCTGTGTGACCAAAAGGTCAGGTATCCCCTCCGATACGTCATCTGCATGAAGATGCGTCCCACTTCTACAAGTGGGGGGGTTGTGTGTACATCCGGAAAAGGTCGTCGAGGAGTTTTGCCCAGCATTTGGATGCTCATGACACCCCTTTTTAGCCCATTGGCTAACTCTTTGTGTCTCCTTCAGCTGCCCCTCATCTCCCTCCTTGTGCTACTGTACTCGGTAGTGTCTTCCCAGGTTCCTCCCACCCTGACACCCCCTTTACTGTTGCTGACACAACTCAGGGCTGAATGCCATGCAGAATTTCACTCCCTTCTTCAGAACATTTTTCATCCTAGGGTGCTATTGAACCCCTTGTGGTAACTGGTACCTCTCAGCATTCCTCCTCTCCAGAGGGAAACCTTCATTTCAGATTTTGGTAGGTCCTGTCAGCACCCTCCCACCTGACATCCTTGAAGATCTGAAGGCTGAATGTGTACACCGTGTGTCTATGGCCAACTGTAGATCCTCCTTCCATGACTTGTCTGCAGCCTCTTGAGGAAGTTTATCCAGATCCTCAGTTCTGTTCCTGATCAGGTGAACATTTGGTGAAGGTTCCTGCCGCTCACTCAATGGGTGTTGAAGCTTCACTGGACCGGTTTGGGTCAGATGACTCTTAGAACTGTCTTCTGTATTAGGATAGACAGGCCGTGCAGAGTGTCCTTCTCAGGCCCCAGGGACACCTCTGGGTGTTTTAGTGAATGAGTCCCTCTCATCCTCCCGTTATTCTGGTGTTCATGTTCACCAATCTAGAGCTACAGCACACCTTCTTCCCTGCCCGCCCTTGTAGGAGTACTTACCTGCCTCACTTCTTCCATCAGGCTGACTTTAGAGTTCCCACCAGTCTCCGAGGTCTATTGTCAGTCCAGTGGAATCTGAGGGAGGTTTCTCACTTCCCTTGGATATCTCCTGTGAGGTGTGACCAACTGACTTTCTTCGTATCCTGGTACCTTCCTTCTCTGAATTCCGAGCCTTGGGCCTTCCACTGGTGGAATCTTCTCCAGTGGACCTGTTTCTTGTCCCAGGTTCCCTCTGGGGAATATTTTCCGGTGTTCTTTGTTCCCCATATTATATTGTTTGGTCTATTGGTAGTTGTATTGGTCCACCCGTTGTGGTGGAATTTTTGGCTCACAGCTGGTCCCTGCTCGGTGTTCAGGAAGTCATCTCCTCTGTCCTGGTCTGAACACCAGGCTGGGGCCTTCCATGGTCATTGGCAGACTCTCCTGCCTTGAGGGGACCTCACCTCACCTGGTTGCTGGTGTCCCAACCTCCTCTAAGTGGAAGTATAACCCGACTGTTCCTGAATTCCTGCATCCCTCAAGAATTTATGGTAAGTACTTTTTATAGGGTTTTTTGGGTGCGGATTGAGTGTGGATGAGGACACAGGGGCCCCATGATCCCCTATTGCCCAGGGGCCCCATGAGTTCACAGTCCACCCCTGGTAAGTACAAAACCATTCTTATATCCATGTTAAGGCCATGCATGCCGAGTGATATGTCCGTGTGAAACGCTTCCTTCTCCTCCTACAAAGTTACAATGTACAGTCTGATCACTGGGGGAGGAGACACAGGAAATGACTCCTCCTCCTTCTACAAAGTTACAATGTACAGTCTGATCACTGGGGGAGGAGAGACTGAGGAAATGCTTCCTCCTGCCTGCAGCAGACTGATGACATCATGAATTATGGCTTTGTAATATGGGGAGGAGACAGAATCATCTCATAGTGAGAGTGGGTGTGGCTTGTTGGGGGTGGGCGGGGGACAATGAAATGTTCGGTTGTGTGATGTCATCTCTCCTCTCTGCAGATGTCGCAGTCGCTGTGCTCTGTTCTCCTCCAACATCCATTCCACAGTTTGTCACCACATAGTCAGCCCCTCCCCCTACATGGCCGGCTGTACTAGTGACCTCTGCAGGTGAGTGATGGTGAGCACGGGGGGCGGAGATAGTGGAGGGGACGGTGCGGTCACACACAATGGGGTCCCCCGAGTGCGGTCATGTGTCACACACAATGGGGTCCTCCGAGTGCGGTCATGTGTCACACACAATGGGGTCCCCCCCCGAGTGCGGTCATGTGTCACACACAATGGGGTCCCCCGAGTGCGGTCATGTGTCACACACAATGGGGTCCCCCGAGTGCGGTCATGTGTCACACACAATGGGGTCCCCCGAGTGCGGTCATGTGTCACACACAATGGGGTCCCCCGAGTGCGGTCATGTGTCACACACAATGGGGTCCCCCGAGTGCGGTCATGTGTCACACACAATGGGGTCCCCGAGTGCGGTCATGTGTCACACACAATGGGGTCCCCCCCGAGTGCGGTCATGTGTCACACACAATGGGGTCCCCCGAGTGCGGTCATGTGTCACACACAATGGGGTCCCCCGAGTGCGGTCATGTGTCACACACAATGGGGTCCCCCGAGTGCGGTCATGTGTCACACACAATGGGGTCCCCCGAGTGCGGTCATGTGTCACACACATTGGGGTCCCCCGAGTGCGGTCATGTGTCACACACAATGGGGTCCCCCGAGTGCGGTCATGTGTCACACACAATGGGGTCCCCCGAGTGCGGTCATGTGTCACACACAATGGGGTCCCCCGAGTGCGGTCATGTGTCACACACAATGGGGGTCCCCCGAGTGCGGTCATGTGTCACACACAATGGGGGTCCCCCGAGTGCGGTCATGTGTCACACACAATGGGGTCCCCCCGAGTGCGGTCATGTGTCACACACAATGGGGTCCCCCGAGTGCGGTCATGTGTCACACACAATGGGGTCCTCCGAGTGCGGTCATGTGTCACACACAATGGGGTCCCCCGAGTGCGGTCATGTGTCACACACAATGGGGTCCCCCGAGTGCGGTCATGTGTCACACACAATGGGGTCCCCCGAGTGCGGTCATGTGTCACACACAATGGGGTCCCCCGAGTGCGGTCATGTGTCACACACAATGGGGTCCCCCGAGTGCGGTCATGTGTCACACACAATGGGGTCCCCCGAGTGCGGTCATGTGTCACACACAATGGGGTCCCCCGAGTGCGGTCATGTGTCACACACAATGGGGTCCCCCGAGTGCGGTCATGTGTCACACACAATGGGGTCCCCCGAGTGCGGTCATGTGTCACACACAATGGGGTCCCCCGAGTGCGGTCATGCGTCACACACAATGGGGTCCCCCGAGTGCGGTCATGCGTCACACACAATGGGGTCCCCCGAGTGCGGTCATGCGTCACACACAATGGGGTCCCCCGAGTGCGGTCATGCGTCACACACAATGGGGTCCCCCGAGTGCGGTCATGTGTCACACACAATGGGGTCCCCCGAGTGCGGTCATGTGTCACACACAATGGGGTCCCCCGAGTGCGGTCATGCGTCACACACAATGGGGTCCCCCGAGTGCGGTCATGTGTCACACACAATGGGGTCCCCCGAGTGCGGTCATGTGTCACACACAATGGGGTCCCCCGAGTGCGGTCATGTGTCACACACAATGGGGTCCCCCGAGTGTGGTCATGTGTCACAATGGGGTCCCCTGAGTGTGGTCATGTGTCACACAATGGGGTCCCCCGAGTGCGGTCATGTGTCACACAATGGGGTCCCCCGAGTGCGGTCATGTGTCACACAATGGGGTCCCCCGAGTGCGGTCATGTGTCACACACAATGGGGTCCCCCGAGTGCGGTCATGTGTCACAATGGGGTCCCCTTGGTGTATCTCACCCTCCCCCTCTCTCCTGCAGGTCGGATGGGGATTTGGACACGTGGTGTCACGCCCTGGCAGAGTATGCGCGCTCCTGTGCCCACGCCGGTCTCCCTCTACATGGCTGGCGGGAGAAGTACGGACGCTGCGGTGAGTACATTACAGAGGAATTGTCCCAGGATGTATATAGGAGAGTCTGGGGGTTGGGGGGCCGGGGGGTCCCCCGGGGGGGGTCCCCCGCCTGTGTGTCTCGTCCAATGAGGGGGCACAGAGACCCCCCTCCGTCTGTAGATCCCGTCAGTGAGTGAGGGGGCACAGAGACCGCCCCCCGTCTGTATGTTACGTCCAATGAGGGGGCACAGAGACCGCCCCCCCGTCTGTATGTTACGTCCAATGAGGGGGCACAGAGACCCCCCCCCGTCTGTAGATCCCGTCCAATGAGGGGGCACAGAGACCGCCCCCATTCTGTATATCCCGTCCAATGAGGGGGCACAGAGACCCCCCTCGTCTGTAGATCCCGTCCAATGAGGGGGCACAGAGACCCCCCCGTCTGTAGATCCCATCCAATGAGGGGGCACAGAGACCGCCCCCCGTCTGTAGATCCCGTCCAATGAGGAAGCACAGAGACCCCCCCGTCTGTAGATCCCGTCCAATGAGGGGGCACAGAGACCGCCCCCCGTCTGTAGATCCCGTCCAATGAGGAGGCACAGAGACCGCCCCCATTCTGTATATCCTGTCCAATGAGGGGGCACAGAGACCGCCCCCCGTCTATAGATTCCGTCCAATGAGGAGGCACAGAGACCATCCTCCGTCTGTAGATCCCATCCAATGAGGGGGCACAGAGACCGCCCCCCATTCTGTATATCCCGTCCAATGAGGGGGCACAGAGACCCGCCCCCCCGTCTGTAGATCCCGTCCAATGAGGGGGCACAGAGACTGCCCCCGTCTGTAGATCCCGTCCAATGAGGGGGCACAGAGACCGCCCCCCATTCTGTATATCCCGTCCAATGAGGGGGCACAGAGACCGCCCCCCCGTCTGTAGATCCCGTCCAATGAGGGGGCACAGAGACCGCCCCCCCCATCTGTAGATCCCGTCCAATGAGGGGAAACAGAGACCGCCCCCCATCTGTAGATCCCGTCCAATGAGGGGAAACAGAGACCGCCCCCCCATCTGTAGATTCTGTCCAATGAGGGGGCACAGAGACCGCCCCCCATCTGTAGATCCCGTCCAATGAGGGGCACAAAGACCGCCCCCCCCGTCTGTAGATTCCGTCCAATGAGGGGGCACATAGACCGCCCCGCCGTCTGTAGACCCCGTCCAATGAGGGGGCACAGAGACCGCCCCCATTCTGTATATCCCGTCCAATGAGGGGGCACAGAGAGACCCCCTCGTCTGTAGATCCCGTCCAATGAGGGGGCACAGAGACCCCCCCCGACCGCCGTCTGTAGATCCCATCCAATGAGGGGGCACAGAGACCGCCCCCCGTCTGTAGATCCCGTCCAATGAGGAGGAAGCACAGAGACCCCCCCCGTCTGTAGATCCCGTCCAATGAGGGGGCACAGAGACCCGCCCCCGTCTGTAGATCCCGTCCAATGAGGGAGGCACAGAGAGACCGCCCCCATTCTGTATATCCTGTCCAATGAGGGGGCACAGAGACCGCCCCCCGTCTATAGATTCCGTCCAATGAGGAGGCACAGAGACCATCCTCCGTCTGTAGATCCCATCCAATGAGGGGGCACAGAGACCGCCCCCATTCTGTATATCCCGTCCAATGAGGGGGCACAGAGACCGCCCCCCGTCTGTAGATCCTGTCCAATGAGGGGGCACAGAGACTGCCCCCCGTCTGTAGATCCCGTCCAATGAGGGGGCACAGAGACTGCCCCCGTCTGTAGATCCCGTCCAATGAGGGGGCACAGAGACCGCCCCCCGTCTGTAGATCCCGTCCAATGAGGGGGCACAGAGACCGCCCCCCGTCTATAGATCCCGTCCAATGAGGGGGCACAGAGACCGCCCCTCCATCCTGGTAACATGGAATGATGAGTCCCCGGCACGGAAGGGGCCCCATGTGGACTGTAATGACCCGATGTCTCACCTGCAGCCGTCCCGTGTGAGGGGGATCTTCTGTACAACGAATGTATCGCCTGCTGCCCCGACTCCTGTCACCGGAGGAAGCCGTGTATAGACAGCGAGGTGGCCTGCGTGGATGGGTGCTACTGCACCGAAGGTACGACCAGGTATAGGCGTGGCATGGGAGGAGCCAGGTATAGATGTGGCATGGGAGAGGCAAAGGCCAGGGAGCCAGGTATAGGCGTGGCATGGGAGGAGCCAGGTATAGGTGTGGCATGGGAGGAGCCAGGTATAGGCGTGTCATGGGAGGAGCCAGGTATAGGTGTGGCATGGGAGGAGCCAGGTATAGATGTGGCATGGGAGGAGCCAGGTATAGATGTGGAATGGGGAGGAGCCAGGTATAGGTGTGGCGTGGGAGGAGCCATGTATAGGTGTGGCGTGGGGGGAGCCATGTATAGGTGTGGAATGGGGGGAGCCATGTATTGGTGTGGCATGGGAGGAGCCATTTTTGGTGTGGAATGGGAGGAACCAGGTATAGGCGTGGCATGGGGGGGAGCCAGGTATAGGCTTGGCATGGGAGGAGCCAGGTATAGGCGTGGCATGGGAGGAGCCAGGTACAGGCGTGGCATGGGAGGAGCCAGGTATAGGCGTGTCATGGGGGAGGAGCCAGGTATAGGCGTGTCATGGGAGGAGTCAGGTATAGGCGTGTCATGGGAGGAGCCAGGTATAGGCGTGTCATGGGAGGAGCCAGGTATAGGTGTGGCATGGGAGGAGCCAGGTATAGGCATGTCATGGGAGGTGCCAGGTATAGGCGTGTCATGGGAGGTGCCAGGTATAGGCGTGTCATGGGAGGAGCCAGGTATAGGTGTGGCATGGGAGGAGCCAGGTATAGATGTGGCATGGGAGGAGCCAGGTATAGATGTGGAATGGGAGGAGCCAGGTATAGGTGTGGAATGGGGGGAGCCAGGTATAGGTGTGGCGTAGGAGGAGCCATGTATAGGTGTGCGTGGGGGTGCCATGTATAGGTGTGAAATGGGGGGAGCCATGTATTGGTGTGGCATGGGAGGAGCCATTTTTTGGCGTGGCATGGGAGGAGCCAGGTATAGGCGTGGCATGGGAGGAGCCAGGTATAGGTGTGGAATGGGAGGAGCCATGTATAGGTGTGGAATCGGAGGAGCCAGGTATAGGCATGGCATGGGAGGAGCCATTATAGGTGTGGCATGGGGGGAGCCATGTATAGGCGTGGCATGGGGGGAGCCAGGTATAGGCGTGGCATGGGGGGGAGCCAGGTATAGGCGTGGCATGGGGGGAGCCAGGTATAGGCGTGGCATGGGAGGAGCCAGGTATAGGTGTGGCATGGGAGGAGCCAGGTATAGGTGTGGAATGGGAGGAGCCAAGTATAGGTGTGGAGTCAGGTATACATGGGTCATATGGGGAGGATATACAGGTATATACCAGGGGCAGACTGACCATTTGGAAACTCGGGCAATGCCCGAGGGCCCGGGGTCAATAGGGGGCCCCATGAGATGCCCCTGGTACCTTTTTCATAGGCTTTTTTTTAGTTTGGGCAAGGACACAGGGGCCCCATGATCCCCCTATTTCTCGGGGGTCCCATGAGTTGTCAGTCCGCCCCTGGTATACACACGAGGGGTGCAGGATATATATTGGATGGAATGGGAGGAGCCATGTTTAGGTGTGGAATGGGAGGAGCCAGGTAAAGGGGGGGCATGCGAGGAGCCATGTATAGGTATGGAGTTTGGTGTAGATGGGTCACATGGGGAGGATATACAGGTGATCCTTTATACACGAGGGGTGCAGGATATACAACGGATGGAATGGGAGGAGCCATGTATAGGTGTGGAATGGGAGGGGCCATGTATAGGTGTGGAATGGGAGGGGCCATGTATAGGTGTGGAATGGGGGGAGCCATGTATAGGTGTAGAGAGTCAGGTGTAGATGGGTCACATGGGGAGTATATACATGAGGGGTGCAGGATATACATCGATGGAATGGGAGGAGCCATGTATAGGTGTGGAGTGGGAGGAGCCAGGTGTAGGTGTGGAGTCAGGTATACATGGGGAGTATATACATGAGGGGTGCAGGATATACATCGATGGAATGGGAGGAGCCATGTATAGGTGTGGAGTGGGAGGAGCCAGGTGTAGGTGTGGAGTCAGGTATACATGGGGAGTATATACATGAGGGGTGCAGGATATACATCGATGGAATGGGAGGAGCCATGTATAGGTGTGGACATGGGAGGAGCCAGGTGTAGGTGTGGATCAGGTGACATGGGGAGTATATACATGAGGGGTGCAGGATATACATCGATGGAATGGGGGAGCCATGTATAGGTGTGGAGTGAAGGTGGAGCCAGGTGACATGGAGGGTGTGAAGGGTGTAGGTATACAGTGACATGGGGTATAGTAGATATACATGAGGGGTGTATATACATCGATGGAATGGGAGGAGCCATGTATAGGGTGACATGGAGGAGCCAGGTGTAGGTGTGAAGTCAGGTATACATGGGGAGTATATACATGAGGGTGCAGGATATACATCGATGGAATGGGAGGAGCCATGTATAGGTGTGACAGTGGGAGGAGCCTATTGGGTGTGGAGTCAGGTATACATGGGGAGTATATACATGAGGGGGGTGCAGGATATACATCGATGGAATGGGAGGAGTATGTATAGGTGTGGACATGGGAGGAGCCAGGTGTAGGTGTGGAGGTCAGGTAGAACATGGGGAGTATATACATGAGGGGTGGGGATATACATCGATGGAATGGGAGGAGCCATGTATAGGTGTGGAGTGGGAGGAGCCAGGTGTAGGTGTGGAGTCAGGTATACATGGGGAGTATATACATGGAGGGTGCAGTATATAGGTTGGGATGGATCTTTCTTCAGCCTATTGAACTCTAGGGACATGGAGGTCCTATTAGGTAGAGAACATGGAAGGTGTATATAGGTGACATGGAGGGTGTATATAGGTGACATGGAAGGTGTATATAGGCGACATGGAGGGTGTATATAGGTGACATGGAAGGTGTATATAGGTGACATGGAGGGTCCTATTGGTAGAGAACATGGAGGGTGTATATAGGTGACACGGAAGGTGTATATAGGTGGACACGGAAGGTGTATATAGGTGACACGGGAAGGTGTATATAGGTGACACGGAGGGTGTATATAGGTGACACGGAAGGTGTATATAGGTGACACGGAGGGTGTATATAGGTGACACGGAAGGTGTATATAGGTGACACGGAAGGTGTATATAGGTGACACGGAAGGTGTATATAGGTGACACGGAAGGTGTATATAGGTGACACGGAGGGTGTAAATAGGTGACACGGACGTGTGTATATTAGGTGACACGGAAGGTGTATATAGGTGACACGGAGGGTGTATATAGGTGACACGGAAGGTGTATATAGGTGACACGGAAGGTGTATATAGGTGACACCGAAGGTGTATATAGGTGACACGGAGGTGTATATAGGTGACACGGACGGTGTATATAGGTCATATGGAAGGTGTATATAGGTGACACGGAAGGTGTATATAGGTGACACGGAGGGTGTATATAGGTGACACGGAAGGTGTATATAGGTGACACGGAAGGTGTATATAGGTGACACGGAAGGTGTATATAGGTGACACGGACGGTGTATATAGGTGACATGGAGGTCCTATTGGTAGAGAACACGGAAGGTGTATATAGGTGACATGGAGGTCCTATTGGTAGAGAACACGGAAGGTGTATATAGGTGACACGGAAGGTGTATATAGGTGACACGGAAGGTGTATATAGGTGACACGGACGGTGTATATAGGTGACACGGAAGGTGTATATAGGTGACACGGAAGGTGTATATAGGGTGACATGGAAGGTGTATATAGGTGACACGGAAGGTGTATATAGGTCATATGGAAGGTGTATATAGGTGACACGGAAGGTGTATATAGGTGACACGGAAGGGTGTATATAGGTGACACGGAAGGTGTATATAGGTGACACGGAGGGTGTATATAGGTGACACGGAAGGTGTATATTGGTGATATGGAAGGTGTATATAGGTGACACGGAAGGTGTATATAGGTGACACGGAAGGTGTATATAGGTGACACGGAAGGTGTATATAGGCGATCTCCTGTATACAGCATGTGAGGTGTGTGATGTATATAGACTGTGTGGAGTATATATATATATATACTGTACCTACATTCATACGTCTTCCTTCTGTCCTCACAGGTTTGATCTATGAGAAGGGTTCCTGCGTTCACCCCTCGTTGGGTGGTGTGTGGGTGGGTGGTGTGTTGGGTGGTGTGGTGGGTTTGTGTTGGGTGGTGTGTAGTGGTATGTCAGTGGATGGCGTGTAGGTTGGTGGCATGTCGGTTGGAATGTGTATTAGGGAACATTTCTGTAATGTATGAATAACGAGACATACATGAAGCTGTCATTGCTGAATGGATGCTGAAGACTGGTTGCCGATTTCCTGGCTGTCTTTTTATCAGGAAAGAGAGGAGAGAAGTCAGAACTCGGGGACCATAGACTGGTTCGGGGTCCGTAGACTGGTTCGGGGGTTCGGGGTCGTGGGGTCCGTGGACTGGTTCGTGGGGTCCGTAGACCGGTTCAGATTCCGTGGACTGGTTTCGGTCCGTGGACTGGTTCGGGGTCCGTGGACCGGTTTCGTGGACCGGTTCGGGGGGTCGGGGTCAGTGATTCAGATTAGTAAAGCCATTTGATCAGCATTGCCAGGAAATTGGCATTTTCAGGAATGTGAGAGGTGAAGGACGGGGTGTGGTAGTCTCATCATGGAGAGCAGCACTTTGCCTTCCATTGACTGATCCATGTAGACAGGACGTGTTCCCTCCCCCACCCCACTCTGTGTGTGAGAGGCGGTCCCTGTGTGCCAGGATCTCAGCTCTGATTGGTCCTTCTCTTCTTCCAGCACCTGCTCAGGAGGAAGATGGATCTGCACTGACGTGACCTGTCCCGGTGAGTGCTCCTGCTGGTAGTATATCTGTTTTGTGTTTGTGTAAGAGGGGGCTTGTGATTGGCTGGTTGTTGGCGCTAAATTACTCAAGTCCCCGCCCCACTTCTTCTAGGATTGGACAGCCCCACCTGCTGGTAGTTGTGTCTCTCTGCCATATTGTATCCAACTCCCGGCCACAGACCTTCCCACCACATCCCCGGCCACAGACCTTCCCACCCATCCCCACCTTCCCACCACATCCCCGGCCACAGACCTTCCCACCACATCCCCGGCCACAGACCTTCCACATCCCCCACACATCCCCGGCACAGACCAGCCACCCTCCCACCACATCCCCGGCCACAGACCCTCCCACCACATCCCCGGCCACAGACCTTCCCACCACATCCCCGGCCACAGACCTTCCCACCACATCCCCGGCCACAGACCTTCCCACCACATCCCCGCTCATAGACCTTCCCACCACATCCCCGGCCATAGACCTTCCCACCACATCCCCGCTCATAGACCTTCCCACCACATCCCCGCTCATAGACCTTCCCACCACATCCCCGCCATAGACCTTCCCACCACACCCCCCGCCCCAGCTCATAGACCTCCCCGGCCACCACCACATCCCCGGCCACAGACCTTCCCACCACATCCATCCCTTCCCCGGCCACAGACCTTCCCATCCCCGGCCACAGACCTTCCCACATCCCCCACTCATAGACCTTCCCACCACATCCCCGGCCACAGACCTTCCCACCCACATCCCGGCCACAGACCTTCCCACCACATCCCCGGCCACAGACCTTCCCACCACATCCCCGGCCACAGTCACAGACCTTCCCACCCATTTCCCACATCCCCGCTCATAGACCTTCCCACCACATCCCCGGCCATAGACCTTCCCACCACATCCCCGCTCATAGACCTTCCCACCACATCCCCGGCCACAGACCCTTCCCACCCCTTCCACCGGCCACAGACCTTCCCACCCCTTCCCCGGCCACAGACCTTCTTCCCACCACATTTCCCATAGCCACATCCCACCACACCCCCCTTCCCACCCCACATCCCCGGCCACAGACCTTCATAGACCTTCCCATCACATCCCCGGCCATAGACCCTCCCACCACATCCCCCCCGACCTCATAGACCTTCCCACCACATCCCCGGCCAGGCCACAGACCTTCCCACCACATCCCTGGCCATAGACCTTCCCACCCCTTCCCTGGCCATAGACCTTCCCACCACATCCCCGGCCACCTTCCCCGGCCATAGACCTTCCCACCACATCCCCGGCCACAGACCTTCCCACCACATCCCCGGCCACAGACCTTCCCACCACATCCCCGGCCACAGACCTTCCCACCACATCCCTGGCCATAGACCTTCCCATCACATCCCTGGCCATAGACCTTCCCACCCCTTCCCTGGCCATAGACCGGGTCCGTATAGATGGAATATATATGTATAGACTGGGTATATATATATATGTTGGGTCCAGTACCATTAACAGTCTCTCTTTTCTCCCATGTTGTCAGCGGAATGTTCTGTCACAGGAGACTTTCACATTGTGACGTTTGATGGGAGGAAGTTCACCTTCCAGGCTCCATGTCAGTACATCCTAACCAAGAGCCGGACTTCCGGAGCATTTACTGTGTCTGTGCAGAACGCCCCCTGTGGACAGGTGAGACAACACAGGACAGCAAGACCAATGATCACCTACCCAGCACCTACAGCACTGACCTGTCTGGTAAAAGCAGTGTTCTATGTGCAGTGGCCAGGGTGTCCCATACGGCTCTCAGCTCCCTCTGATGTTGCTCAGTAGATATATTTGTGGATCGGTGCTCCTCAGGCAGTGGCCAGGGTGTCCCATACGGCTCTCAGCTCCCTCTGATGTTGCTCAGTAGATATATTTGTGGATCGGTGCTCCTCAGGCAGTGGCAGGGGTGTCCCATGTGGCTCCCAACTCCCTCTGATGTTGCTGTTGCTGAGTAGATATATTTGTAGATCGGTGCTCCTCAGGCAGTGGTCAGGGTGTCCCATGTGGCTCCCAACTCCCTCTGATGTTGCTGAGTAGATATATTTGTGGATCGGTGCTCCTCAGGCAGTGGCCAGGGTGTCCCATGTGGCTCCCAACTCCCTCTAATGTTGCTGAGTAGATATATTTGTGGATCGGTGCTCCTCAGGCAGTGGCCAGGGTGTCCCATGTGGCTCCTCAACTCCCTCTGATGTTGCTGAGTAGATATATTTGTGGATCGGTGCTCCTCCGGCAGTGGTCAGGGTGTCCCATGTGGCTCCCAACTCCCTCTGATGTTGCTCAGTAGATATATTTGTGGATTGATGCTCCTCTGGCAGTGGTCAGGGTGTCCCATGTGGCTCCCAACTCCCTCTGATGTTGCTCAGTAGATATATTTGTGGATTGCTGCTCCTCTGGCAGTGGTCAGGGTGTCCCATGTGGCTCCCAACTCCCTCTGATGTTGCTGAGTAGATATATTTGTGGATCGGTGCTCCTCAGGCAGTGGCCAGGGTGTCTTGTGGTCCTTTGGGTCTCTGCTTGAAGCACACAGAATTTAATGTATAGGATTCCATTGAAATGTTCAGTATAATTCATGAAGGTGCCAGAGTATTGGTGCCATCCTAGAGTCCCATCTGTCCTTCCAGCCCCAAGTCCAATCGCTGACAAACTCATGTAGACTTCACCTCCATAACATCTCCAACCTCCGCAACATCTCCCACCTCCGCCACATCTCCCACCTCCGCCACATCTCCCACCTCCGCCACATCTCCCACCTCCGCCACATCTCCAACCTCCGCCACTCCCACCTCCCACCTCCCTCCGCCACACCTCCCACCTCCGCCACACCACCTGCGCCACCTCCCACCGCCACACCTCCCACCTCCGCCACATCTCCCACCTCCGCCACATCTCCCACCTCCGCCACATCTCCCACCTCCGCCACATCTCCCACTGCGCCACACCTCCGCCACATCTCCCACCTCCGCCACATCTCCCACCTGCGCAACAACATCTCCCACCTCCGCAACATCTCCCACCTCCGCCACATCTCCCACCTCCGCCACATCTCCCACCTCCCCCACATCTCCACCTCCGCCACATCTCCCACCTCCTTCCTCATTGGCCGACCTCATCACAGGCTATCCCCTCTTCAGTCTATCATGAATGCTGCTGCCAGATTCATCCACCTTACTAACCGTTCCATATCTGCCACCCCCTCTCTGCCGATCCCTCCACTGGCCTCCACTCAGTGTCCTCCACCCCTCCCTGCCGATCCCTCCCTCCACTGGCCTCCATTTAGTGTCCTCCACCCCTCCCTGCCCTCTCTGCCAATCCCTCCACTGGCCTCCACTGGCCTCCATTCAGTGTCCTCCACCCCTCTCTGCCAATCCCTCCACTGCCCTCCATTCAGTGTCCTCCACCCCTCTCTGCCAATCCCTCCACTGGCCTCCATTCAGTGTCCTCCACCCCCTCTGCTGCCAATCCCTCCACTGATCTCCATTCAGTGTCCTCCACCCCTCTCTGCCAATCCCTCCACTGGCCTCCATTCAGTGTCCTCCATCCCTCTCTGCCAATCCCTCCACTGGCCTCCAATCAGTGTCCTCAACCCTTCTCTGCCAATCCCTCCACTGACCTCTAATCAGTGTCCTCCATCCCTCTCTGCCAATCCCTCTACTGGCCTCCCATTGCCCAATGGATAAAATTCAAAACACTAACACTGACGTATAAAGCCATTGATAATACTGCCTCAAATTACATCATCGATCTTGTCTCCAAATATCACCCAAACCGTCCTCTCCACTCCTCACAAGACCTCCTACTCTCTAGTTCCCTGGTCTCCTCCTCCCATGCCCGTCTCCAGGACTTCTCCAGAGCCTCCCCCATCTTCTGGAACTCCCTACCCCAATCCATCAGACTATCACCTACTCTCCTCTCCTTTAGGCGATCTCTGAAAACCGATCTCTTCAGGGAAGCCTACCCCACCCTCAGCTAATACTGAATCCTCCACTCCATCCCCCATCCCCCAGCTATCTCCTCCTGTACCACTACCCCCTCCCTCCTAGATTGTAAGCTCCCAGGATCAGGGCCCTCCCCCCCCCTCGTGTATTGTATTGTTACTGTATTGTCTCATGTTCTGTCCCCACTATAATGTACAGCTGAGCGAACCTTCTGCCGCCATATAAATCCTCTATAATAATAATAATGAAGGTGTTTTGAATTCCTTGTCTTTCACATGTGACTTGTTGGCATGGTGTTGCTGGGGGCCCCAGACAGGCGGACTCTAAATTTTGAGTATAATTTGGGGGGACAGTAAAAAGCACCAAAAATAAAACTAAAATGAATGGTGTAAGGTTGATGCTTGTTTTATCTGAGAATCTGCCACCAGCAACATGGGAGGGAGCTGAGAGCCACATGAGGACCTCAGCATTGCTGTGACCCCATCACACCATCCATTGTATTTCCAGTCTCTGGTAATAGCAGACACAACACCATACAATAAGCTGGTGACAGGCAGGGGGCACCCTGGAGACCTCGAAGAACTTTCTCCTCTTGAAGTCCTCCTCCTATCTCTGGTGAAATGTGTCCATGGTGGCCATTGATTGGATACGGCTGAATTTCCCCTGTGCTGGCTCTTCCTATTGGTCCTCCAGATTCCGGGAGCCTTTGCTGGGTTCTGTAATTGCCCCATTGAGGACTCTGCCAGTCAGCCGAGGTTTTATCCCGATGTTGATGGACGCAGTGATTGTGGTACACGGGTGTTGATGTGTGGACATCGGTGGCCCTAGTTGGGTGTGTCTATAGTATGGAGTGTTCAGCGTATATCGCAGTGTGCGCCTCCATTTCTGGCGGATGAGAACGTGGAGTCGGGGAGCAGACAGGTTCTTGGCGTGGATCACAAAGGCTCCAGTCATGGCGCTCCTCAGACACGCTGACACTAACAATCATCGAGCCATAAGCAGCTTCAGAATTTTCAGAAATTTTGCTAAAGCGCTTTCTGGACGGCAAATCAGAGGAGCAGCTTAACCTTATCGCGGTGTCAGGTGTCGCCATCAATGTCTTTGTACTTCCCTGAGATGAGAAGAGATCGGAATATAGGAATTTATTGTCTCATGTGAAGACAGCTGCCGGACATGAAAGGGACGATTCATGGGAACAGAGCCGGATTCTCTTCTAGAATTTCTCCTTTTCACAAGCAATGGAAGAAGAAAGTGTTGTGTCCATCTCCGCACCATAGGTGAAGGTACATGTCCTGCTGAGCACCCCTCCCCACTGCCCACCGACTCTTCACATGGGAGCTTTATTGACTTCTTCAGCTTCTCACTCTGTCATTGGATGAAGAAAGTGTTGTGTCCATCTCCGCACCATAGGTGAAGGTACATGTCCTGCTGAGCACCCCTCCCCACTGCCCACCGACTCTTCACATGGGAGCTTTATTGACTCCAATAGCTTCTCACTCTGTCATTGGATGAAGAAATGTGTTGTGTCCATCTCCGCACCATAGGTGAAGGTACATGTCCTGCTGAGCACCCCTCCCCACTGCCCACCGACTCTTCACATGGGAGCTTTATTGACTCCAATAGCTTCTCACTCTGTCATTGGAAGAAGAAAGTGTTGTGTCCATCTCCGCACCATAGGTGAAGGTACATGTCCTGCTGAGCACCCCTCCCCACTGCCCACCGACTCTTCACATGGGAGCTTTATTGACTTCTTCAGCTTCTCACTCTGTCATTGGATGAAGAAAGTGTTGTGTCCATCTCCGCACCATAGGTGAAGGTACATGTCCTGCTGAGCACCCCTCCCCACTGCCCACCGACTCTTCACATGGGAGCTTTGTTGACTTCTTCAGCTTCTCACTCTGTCATTGGATGAAGAAAGTGTTGTGTCCATCTCCGCACCATAGGTGAAGGTACATGTCCTGCTGAGCACCCTCCCCTACTGCCCACCGACTCTTCACATGGGAGCTTTATTGACTTCTTCAGCTTCTCACTCTGTCATTGGATGAAGAAAGTGTTGTGTCCATCTCCGCACCATAGGTGAAGGTACATGTCCTGCTGAGCACCCCTCCCCACTGCCCACCGACTCTTCACATGGGAGCTTTGTTGACTTCTTCAGCTTCTCACTCTGTCATTGGATGAAGAATGTGTTGTGTCCATCTCCGCACCATAGGTGAAGGTACATGTCCTGCTGAGCACCCCTCCCTACTGCCCACCGACTCTTCACATGGGAGCTTTATTGACTTCTTCAGCTTCTCACTCTGTCATTGGAAGAAGAAAGTGTTGTGTCCATCTCCGCACCATAGGTGAAGGTACATGTCCTGCTGAGCACCCCTCCCCACTGGTCACCGACTCTTCACATGGGAGCTTTATTGACTTCTTCAGCTTCTCACTCTGTCATTGGATGAAGAATGTGTTGTGTCCATCTCCGCACCATAGGTGAAGGTACATGTCCTGCTGAGCACCCCTCCCCACTGGTCACCGACTCTTCACATGGGAGCTTTATTGACTCCAATAGCTTCTCACTCTGTCATTGGATGAAGAAAGTGTTGTGTCCATCTCCGCACCATAGGTGAAGGTACATGTCCTGCTGAGCACCCCTCCCTACTGGTCACCGACTCTTCACATGGGAGCTTTATTGACTCCAATAGCTTCTCACTCTGTCATTGGATGAAGAAAGTGTTGTGTCCATCTCCGCACCATAGGTGAAGGTACATGTCCTGCTGAGCACCCCTCCCTACTGGTCACCGACTCTTCACATGGGAGCTTTATTGACTTCTTCAGCTTCTCACTCTGTCATTGGATGAAGAATGTGTTGTGTCCATCTCCGCACCATAGGTGAAGGTACATGTCCTGCTGAGCACCCTCCCTACTGCCCACCGACTCTTCACATGGGAGCTTTATTGACTTCTTCAGCTTCTCACTCTGTCATTGGATGAAGAATGTGTTGTGTCCATCTCCGCACCATAGGTGAAGGTACATGTCCTGCTGAGCACCCCTCCCACTGGCCCACCGACTCTTCACATAGGAGCTTTATTGACTCCAATAGCTTCTCACTCTGTCATTGGATGAAGAATGTGTTGTGTCCATCTCCGCACCATAGGTGAAGGTACATGTCCTGCTGAGCACCCCTCCCCACTGGTCACCGACTCTTCACATGGGAGCTTTATTGACTCCAATAGCTTCTCACTCTGTCATTGGACGAAGAATGTGTTGTGTCCATCTCCGCACCATAGGTGAAGGTACATGTCCTGCTGAGCACCCCTCCCCACTGGTCACCGACTCTTCACATGGGAGCTTTATTGACTCCAATAGCTTCTCACTCTGTCATTGGACGAAGAATGTGTTGTGTCCATCTCCGCACCATAGGTGAAGGTACATGTCCTGCTGAGCACCCCTCCCTACTGCCCACCGTCTCTTCACATGGGAGCTTTATTGACTTCTTCAGCTTCTCACTCTGTCATTGGATGAAGAAAGTGTTGTGTCCATCTCCGCACCATAGGTGAAGGTACATGTCCTGCTGAGCACCCCTCCCCACTGCCCTCCGTCTCTTCACATGGGAGCTTTGTTGACTTCTTCAGCTTCTCACTCTGTCATTGGATGAAGCAGAACCTTAAAGTGGAAGATGTTCCCCAAAAGTCCACCAAGAATGTGGGACATTTCATGGCAGCTTTATGGCCACCATCAGGTCAGCCACCTTTCCTGGTACAACTCTCCTCAGGTGAAGCCCAGATCACCCAGGGAAAGACCCGGAACATTCTTCCTCTGAGAATATTGTGGTGGAGGTTTGTACCGTGTTGGCTGTCGACTTACACAGACGGTCTGGATTCTTACATGTTGTGGTGAGATTAAAGATGTAAACTTTCAGGACCTGTCAGATCTCTTTATACAGTTCTGCAAATGGTTTTCCCCCCCCCCCCCCATATTTATTTGCAGAATTAAAAGGAGGAGCCGAAGAACACAACCAATAATAAAAATACAACTATTATCAAAAATAAAACAACCCGAGACGTACATCTATGTTTTCCTGAAACATTGGGAGGGATTTACTAAAACCGGAGAGAGCAAAATCTGGAGCAGCTGTGCATGGGAGCCAATCAGCTTCTACCTTCAGCTTTTTCAATGAAGCTTTGGCAATAAAACCTGGAAGCTGATTGGCCGCCATGCACAGCTGCACCAGATTCTGGACTCTCCAGTTTTAGTAAATCCCTCCCATTGGGTGATAATGGCCACGCTAATGGGTTATGTTGGGCCTACACGGCTGGAACTTCGGCCAATCCCCGCTGAAGCCTTGGGTGACCCTGCTGGGACTTCATCCAAAGAGCCGCGCAGAACATATCTGGGAGAAGAGTGACTGTAGCCAGTCAGATGGAGGCAATGTTCAGGTATCCTGACAGCCGTGGGAGCAGCAGCCTTCTAAACACAAGAGCCGGCAGTGGGGATTCCTCCATCCATGCTGCTTAGACTGGACGGGGGAATCTACAGAATCTTCATGTGTATGGCTCACCTGAGACCTCAGAAAGTGATTGAGAAGAAGTCCCGGCACTCTTCTCACCATCATGTGACTTATGTCGGCTGAACACGATTTCCCCATTCACACCAGACTATGGATGGAGGAACCTCTCCTGCCTCGTCCCCGGCTGAGTACCCGCCCAGTCATGGCACGTGATTGGACGCACTCACTCTTCATCCAGCAGTTTTCTCCGGATCTCTGACATTTATCAATTGAGGTTTATTCAGACGATTGTTACCAAAAGAGTCACCCAGGGATCCAATGTCGGCCAATTCAGCGTGAATCGCCCATAGATCGAGCCGTGAGACCACCAAGTGACTCCTCTCCATGGACCTCTATGTTCTCCATATCTATGGACGTTGTGACGTCTCGTATCTCTCCATTAGAGGTCTCCTTGGATCTCTGTATTAGGACATTGTGACGTCTCGTATCTCTCCATTAGAGGTCTCCTTGGATCTCTGTATTAGGACATTGTGACGTCTCGTATCTCTGTATTAGAGGTCTCCTTGGACCCCTTTATTAGGACATTGTGACGTCTCGTATCTCTCTATTATATTAGAGGTCTCCTTGGACCCCTGTATTAGGACATTGTGACATCTCGTATCTATTAGAGGTCTCCTTGGACCCCTGTATTAGGACGTTGTGACGTCTCGTATCTCTCTATTAGAGGTCTCCTTGGATCCCTGTATTAGGACGTTGTGACGTCTCGTATCTCTCTATTAGAGGTCTCCTTGGATCCCTGTATTAGAACATTGTGACGTCTCGTATCTCTCTATTAGAGGTCTCCTTGGATCCCTGTATTAGGACATTGTGACGTCTCGTATCTCTGTATTAGAGGTCTCCTTGGATCCCTGTATTAGGACATTGTGACGTCTCGTATCTCTGTATTAGAGGTCTCCTTGGATCCCTGTATTAGGACATTGTGACGTCTCGTATCTCTGTATTAGAGGTCTCCTTGGATCCCTGTATTAGGACATTGTGACGTCTCGTATCTCTGTATTAGAGGTCTCCTTGGATCCCTGTATTAGGACATTGTGACGTCCCATATCTCTATTAGAGGTCTCCTTGGATCCCTCTATTAGGACATTGTGACGTCTCGTATCTCTGTATTAGAGGTCTCCTTGGATCCCTGTATTAGGACATTGTGACGTCTCGTATCTCTCTATTATATTAGAGGTCTCCTTGGACCCCTGTATTAGGACATTGTGATGTCTCGTATCTCTCCATTAGAGGTCTCCTTGGATCCCTGTATTAGAACATTGTGACGTCTCGTATCTCTCTATTAGAGGTCTCTTTGGATCCCTGTATTAGGACATTGTGACGTCTCGTATCTCTCTATTAGAGGTCTCCTTGGACCCCTGTATTAGGACATTGTGACGTCTCGTATCTCTCCATTAGAGGTCTCCTTGGACCCCTGTATTAGGACATTGTGACGTCTCGTATCTCTCCATTAGAGGTCTCCTTGGACCCCTGTATTAGGACATTGTGACGTCTCGTATCTCTATTAGAGGTCTCCTTGGACCCCTGTATTAGGACATTGTGATGTCTCGTATCTCTGTATTAGAGGTCTCCTTGGATCCCTGTATTAGGACGTTGTGACGTCTCGTATCTCTGTATTAGAGGTCTCCTTGGATCCCTGTATTAGGACATTGTGACGTCTCGTATCTCTCTATTAGAGGTCTCCTTGGATCCCTGTATTAGGACATTGTGATGTCTCGTATCTCTCTATTAGAGGTCTCCTTGGATCCCTGTATTAGGACATTGTGACGTCTCGTATCTCTCTATTAGAGGTCTCCTTGGATCCCTGTATTAGGACATTGTGACGTCTCGTATCTCCCTATTAGAGGTCTCCTTGGACCCCTGTATTAGGACATTGTGACGTCTCGTATGTCTCTGCTGTGGGCAGCACAGACAGAACTTCTTTCATGTAGACTGATGACCTGTTTGTGTGTTTGGGGCGGAGTTCCTCTGCAGTGACGTTCTCCATGTTGGTTTTTGTTTTGCAGAATTTGGACGGCTCATGCATCCAGTCAGTCAACGTCATTATGGAGCAGGATCAGAGGAAACAGGTCACCTTAACGCAGGCGGGGGACGTCCTCGTGTACGACCAATACAAGATCAACCTGCCATACACAGACGGTGAGATCCCAAAACTTCCGTAACCAGACTGCTTCCTCCCCAAAGATGGACATCTGAGAATACAATACTGCTCTCTCAAGTCTGGTAACCCATAGTAACCAATCTCAGGTTCATTTGCTGCAGGTAGAATAGAGGTAGGGATGACGCTGGGATTCCACCCTGTGCCCGGCACCATAATGCTTTAGCATCACCCAGCTTACTCTTCTACAAATTCCCATGATTGTGCCGTCCATGTTTTTTCCACCATCACTATGTCTATGTGGCTCACCCACCTATAGAGCTAGGACGTGTGCGCACATGAATCAGAGGCCCGAGGGCCCCTACAATAGATGGGGAGTGGTTGGGGTATGTACATGGATCAGAGGCCCGGGGCCCCTACAATAGATGGAGAGTGGTTGGGGTACGTACATGGATCAGAGGTCTGAGGGCCCCTACAATAGATGGGGAGTGGTTGGGGTATGTACATGGATCAGAGGCCCGAGGGCTCCTACAATAGATGGGGAGTGGTTGGGGTACGTACATGGATCAGAGGTCTGAGGGGCTGGACCTACAATTGATGGGGGGTGGTTGGGGTACAAACATGGATTAGAGGTCTGAGGGCCCCTACAATAGATGGAGAGTGGTTGGGGTACGTACATGGATCAGAGGTCTGAGGGCTCCTACAATTGATGGGGGGTGGTTGGGGTACGTACATGGATCAGAGGTCTGAGGGCTCCTACAATAGATGGGGAGTGGTTGGGGTATGTACATGGATCAGAGGCCCGAGGGCCCCTACAATAGATGGAGAGTGGTTGGGGTACGTACATGGATCAGAGGTCTGAGGGCCCCTACAATAGATGGGGAGTGGTTGGGGTATGTACATGGATCAGAGGCCCGAGGGCCCCCCTACAATAGATGGGGAGTGGTTGGGGTATGTACATGGATCAGAGGCCCGAGGGCCCCTACAATAGATGGGGAGTGGTTGGGGTATGTACGTGGATCAGAGGCCCGAGGGCTCCTACAATGGATGGGGAGTGGTTGGGGTACGTACGTGGATCAGAGGCCCGAGGGCTCCTACAATAGATGGGGAGTGGTTGGGGTACGTACATGAATCAGAGGCCTGAGGGCCCCTACAATAGATGGGGAGTGGTTGGGGTACATACGTGGATCAGAGGCCCGAGGGCTCCTACAATAGATGGAGAGTGGTTGGGGTACGTACATGGATCAGAGGTCTGAGAGCTCCTACAATGGATGGGGAGTGGTTGGGGTACGTACATTGATCAGAGGTCTGAGGGCTCCTACAATAGATGGGGAGTGGTTGGGGTATGTACATGGATCAGAGGCCCGAGGGCCCCTACAATGGATGGGGAGTGGTTGGGGTACGTACGTGGATCAGAGGCCCAAGGGCTCCTACAATAGATGAGGAGTAGATGAGGAGGACAATGGATGAGAGGTCTGAGGGCTCCTACAATGGATGGGGAGTGGTTGCGGTACGTACATGGATCAGAGATCTGAGGGCTGCTACAATAGATGGGGGGTGGTTGGGGTACATACATGGATCAGAGGTCTGAGGGCCCCTACAATAGATGGGGAGTGGTTGGGGTACATACATGGATCAGAGGCCTGAGGGCTCCTACAATAGATGGGGAGTGGTTGGGGTACGTACATGGATCAGAGGTCTGAAGGCTCCTACAATAGATGGGGAGTGGTTGGGTACGTACATGGATCAGAGGTCTGAGGGCCCCTACAATAGATGGGGAGTGGTTGGGGTACGTACATGGATCAGAGGTCTGAGGGCCCCTACAATAGATGGGGAGTGGTTGGGGTACGTACATGGATCAGAGGTCTGAAGGCTCCTACAATAGATGGGGAGTGGTTGGGGTACGTACATGGATCAGAGGCCTGAGGGCTCCTACAATAGATGGGGAGTGGTTGGGGTACGTACATGGATCAGAGGTCTGAAGGCTCCTACAATAGATGGGGAGTGGTTGGGGTACGTACATGGATCAGAGGTCTGAGGGCCCCTACAATAGATGGGGAGTGGTTGGGGTACGTACATGGATCAGAGGTCTGAGGGCCCCTACAATAGATGGGGAGTGGTTGGGGTACGTACATGGATCAGAGGTCTGAAGGCTCCTACAATAGATGGGGAGTGGTTGGGGTACGTACATGGATCAGAGGTCTGAGGGCCCCTACAATAGATGGGGAGTGGTTGGGGTACGTACATGGATCAGAGGTCTGAAGGCCCCTACAATAGATGGGGAGTGGTTGGGGTACGTACATGGATCAGAGGTCTGAAAGCTTCTACAATAGATGGGGAGTGGTTGGGGTACGTACATGGATCAGAGGTCTGAGGGCCCCTTCAATTGATAGGGGGAGGTTGGGGTACATACATGGATCAGAGGTCTGAGGGCCCCTACAATTGATGGGGGGTGGTTGGTGTACGTACATGGATCAGAGGTCTTAGGGCCCCTACAATTGATGGGGGGGTGGTTGGGGTACGTACATGGATCAGAGGTCTTAGGGCCCCTACAATTGATGGGGGGTGGGTTGGGGTACGTACATGGATCAGAGGTCTGAGGGCCCCTACAATTGATGGGGGGTGGTTGGGGTACGTACATGGATCAGAGGTTCTTCTCCTGCCATGGCACATTTTTGGGGGAAAATCCCTCATTTCCACCATTCTGCGTGTTTTTCAGACGTGTTCCGGGTGAGGAGATTGTCGTCTGTGTTTGTCCAAGTGAAGACAGAGATAGGACTTCATCTGCTGTATGACCGGCTGGGTCTGCGCCTCTACCTCCAGCTCGATGGCCACTGGAAGGACAACACGGCCGGCCTTTGTGGGACCTTCAATGACAACACGCAGGATGATTTTCTGTACGTGCCTCCAGTTCTGGGGGGGGGGGCCTGTTCCTTTAATAGGAGGATGGGGAGGAGGGCAAAAAGAGACTCCATGCAGATGTTCAGCAGAGCTGGACACGTAATAGGATTCTGAAGAACAAAACCCAAACCTGGAATAACGCCAACTCCATCCAAAAGTGGAGTGAGCCTCAGGGTCCATACTTCTCTAAGGGGGGTCCTTACTTCTCTAAGGGGGTCCATACATCTCTAAGGGGGTCCATACTTCTCTAAGGGGGTCCATACATCTCTAAGGGGGTCTATACATCTCTAAGGTGGGCCATACATCTCTAGGGGGGTCCATACTTCTCTAAGGGGGTCCATACTTCTCTAAGGGGGTCCATACTTCTCTAAGGGGGTCCTTACTTCTCGAAGGGGGGTCCATACTTCTCGAAGGGGGTCTATACATCTCTATGGGGGTCCATACTTCTCTAAGGGGGTCTATACATCTCTATGGGGGGTCCATGCTTCCCTAAGGGGTCCATACTTCTCTAAGGGGGTCTATACATCTCTAAGGGGGTCCATACTTCTCTAAGGGGGTCCATACTTTCTCTAAGGGGGTCCATACATCTCTAAGGGGGTCCATACATCTCTAAGGGGGTCTATACATCTCTAAGGGGGTCCATACTTCTCTAAGGGGGTCCATACTTCTCTAAGGGGGTCTATACATCTCTAGGGGGTCCATACATCTCTAAGGGGGTCCATACTTCTCGAAGGGGGTCTATACATCTCGAAGGGGGGTCTATACATCTCTAAGGGGGTCCATACTTCTCTAAGGGGGTCCATACTTCTCTAAGGGGGTCTATACATCTCTAAGGGGGTCCATACATCTCTAAGGGGGTCCATACTTCTCTAAGGGGGTCCATACATCTCTAAGGGGGTCTATACATCTCTAAGGGGGTCTATACATCTCTAAGGGGGGTCCATACTTCTCTAAGGGGGTCCATACTTCTCTCAAGGGGTCTATACATCTCGAAGGGGGACATAGTTCCGGCACAGGGGCGGCACAGTGGCTTAGTGGTTAGCACGTCTGCCTTCCAATAAATGGGTCATGGGTTTGATTCCCAACCATGGCGCCTCCTGCCTGGAGTTTGCATGTTCTCCCTGTGCGGGTTTCCTCCTGATACTCTGGTTTCCTCCCATACTCCAAAGACATGCTGGGAGGTGAATTGGCTCCTGACTATATTGGCCCCAGTATGTGTATGTATGAATGTAAGTTAGGGACCTTAGATTGTACACTCCTCGGGGGCGGGGCCTGATGTGAATGTACAATATATATATATGGAAAGTGCGGAGTACATTGATGGCGCTATAGAAGTACCTGAAATAAATAAATAAAAAAAAAAACATCTCTAAGGGGGTCCATACATCTCTAAGGGGGACTATACATCTCTAAGGGGGTCCATACATCTCTAAGGGGGTCTATACATCTCTAAGGGGGTCCATACATCTCTAAGGGGGTCTATACATCTCTAAGGGGCACTATACATCTCTAAGGGGGTCTATACATCTCTAAGGGGGTCTATACATCTCTAAGGGGGTCTATACATCTCTAAGGGGGACTATACATCTCTAAGGGGGTCCATACATCTCTAAGGGGGGTCTATACATCTCTAAGGGGGTCTATACATCTCTAAGGGGCACTATACATCTCTAAGGGGGTCCATACATCTCTAAGGGGGACTATACATCTCTAAGGGGGTCTATACATCTCTAAGGGGGTCCATACATCTCTAAGGGGTCTATACATCTCTAAGGGGCACTATACATCTCTAAGGGGGTCTATACATCTCTAAGGGGGTCCATACATCTCTAAGGGGGCACTATACATCTCTAAGGGGGTCTATACATCTCTAAGGGGGGCACTATACATCTCTAAGGGGTCTATACATCTCTAAGGGGGTCCATACATCTCTAAGGGGGACTATACATCTCTAAGGGGGTCTATACATCTCTAAGGGGGTCCATACATCTCTAAGGGGCACTATACATCTCTAAGGGGGACTATACATCTCTAAGGGGGTCTATACATCTCTAAGGGGGTCCATACATCTCTAGGGGGGTCTATACATCTCTAAGAGGGTCCTTACTTCTATAAGGGGGGTCCATACATCTCGAAGGGGGTCTATACATCTCGAAGGGGGTCCTTCTCTAAGGGGGTCCATACATCTCTAAGGGGGTCCATACATCTCTAAGGGGTCCATACTTCTCTAAGGGGTCCATACTTCTCTAAGGTGGGCCATACATCTCTAAGGGGGTCCATACTTCTCTAAGGGGGTCCATACTTCTCTAAGGGGTCCATACATCTCTAAGGGGGTCCTTACATCTCTAAGGGGGTCTATACAACTCTAAGGGGGTCCTTACTTCTATAAGGCGGGGCCATATTTCTGTAAGGTGGGTGTGTCCATACTTCTATAAGGTTGGGTGTGTCCATACTTCTATAAGGTGGGGGGGTCCATACTTCTATAAGGTGGGGGGGTCCATACTTCTATAAGGTGGGGGGTCCCTTCTTCTATAATGTGGGGGGTCCATACTCCTATAAGGTGGGGGGGGGGGTCCATACTTCTATAATGTGGGGGGGTCCATACTTCTATAAGGTGGGGGGTCCCTTCTTCTATAAGGTGGGTGTGTCCATGCTTCTATAAGGTGGGGGGTCCCTTCTTCTATAAGGTGGGGGGTCCCTTCTTCTATAAGGTGGGGGGTCCCTTCTTCTATAAGGTGGGGGGTCCCTTTTCTATAAGGTGGGGGGGGTCCCTTCTTCTATAAGTTGGAGGGTCCCTTTTCTATAAGGTGGTGGGGGGTCCCTTCTTCTATAAGTTGGGGGGGTCCCTTCTACAAGGTAGGGGGGTCCCTTCTTCTATAAGGTGGGGGGGCTCCCTTCTTCTATAAGGTGGTGGGGGGTCCCTTTTTCTATAAGGTGGGGGGTCCCTTCTTCTATAAGGTGGGTGTGTCCATGCTTCTATAAGGTGGGGGGTCCCTTCTTTTATAAGGTGGGGGGTCCCTTCTATAAGGTGGGAGGTCCCTTCTTCTATAAGGTGGGGGGTCCCTTCTATAAGGTGGGGGGGTCCCTTCTTCTATAATGTGGGGGGTCCATACTCCTATAAGGTGGGGGGGTCCATACTTCTATAAGGTGGGGGGGGTCCATACTTCTATAAGGTGGGGGGTCCCTTCTTCTATAAGGTGGGTGTGTCCATGCTTCTATAAGGTGGGGGGTCCCTTCTTCTATAAGGTGGGTGTGTCCCTTCTTCTATAAGGTGGGGGGTCCCTTCTTCTATAAGGTGGGGGGTCCCTTCTTCTATAAGTTGGAGGGTCCCTTTTTCTATAAGGTGGGGGGTCCCTTCTTCTATATGTTGGGGGGTCCCTTCTACAAGGTAGGGGGGTCCCTTCTTCTATAAGGTGGGGGGCTCCCTTCTTCTATAAGGTGGTGGGGGGTCCCTTTTTCTATAAGGTGGGGGGTCCCTTCTTCTATAAGGTGGGTGTGTCCATGCTTCTATAAGGTGGGGGGTCCCTTCTTTTATAAGGTGGGGGGTCCCTTCTATAAGGTGGGAGGTCCCTTCTTCTATAAGGTGGGGGGTCCCTTCTATAAGGGGGGGGGTCCCTTCTTCTATAAGGTGGGGGGTCCATACTTCTATAATGTGGGGGGGGTCCATACTTCTATAAGGTGGGGGGTCCCTTCTTCTATAAGGTGGGTGTGTCCCTTCTTCTATAAGGTGGGGGGTCCCTTCTTCTATAAGGTGGGTGTGTCCCTTCTTCTATAAGGTGGGGGGTCCCTTCTTCTATAAGGTGGGGGGTCCCTTCTTCTATAAGGTGGGGGGTCCCTTCTTCTATAAGTTGGAGGGTCCCTTTTCTATAAGGTGGTGGGGGGTCCCTTCTTCTATAAGTTGGGGGGTCCCTTCTACAAGGTAGGGGGGTCCCTTCTTC
The DNA here is from genome assembly GCA_951230385.1 of Staurois parvus. NCBI lineage: Eukaryota > Metazoa > Chordata > Amphibia > Anura > Ranidae > Staurois > Staurois parvus. The sequence continues at coordinate 71,322 of CATNWA010016619.1, forward strand.
TATAAGGGGGGGGCTCCCTTCTTCTATAAGGTGGTGGGGGGTCCCTTTTTCTATAAGGTGGGGGGTCCCTTCTTCTATAAGGTGGGTGTGTCCATGCTTCTATAAGGGTGGGGGGTCCCTTCTATAAGGTGGGAGGTCCCTTCTATAAGGTGGGGGGGGTCCCTTGTATAAGGTGGGGGGGGTCCCTTCTTCTATAAGGTGGGGGGGTCCCTTCTATAAGGTGGGGGGGTCCATACTTCTATAGGTCTGGGATCTCTGTCTTCCAGGACACACTCTTGTCTCTGTTCAGCAGGAGATGCTGACTGTTCTTCCTCTTCTCTGATTTGATGACATCATTGTAATATGTGGACTTCCCATGATGCTTTTCTCTGAGGAACGTTTCATGTTTTGGTGGTTCAGGTCTCCTGTTGGGGTTCCGGAAAGTACTCCGCAGCTGTTTGGGTGTTCCTGGAAGACGTCATCCGCCTGCAGAGTGGAGTATCCCCCCTCCCCCCTGGACCCCTGCGACGTCCACTTACAGGCAGGTAGGCATTGATGGGATGGGGAGGGGGGGCGGTAACAGACTTTAAGGGGGTCCATAATCTTCTGGAAATGAGATCGATAACTCCGACCTCATCTGCAGCAAATCAGATATTTCCTGATTCCGGGAACCGAGATTATTGGTGGAATCTCTGCCCACCAGGAGGCCCAGAAACGTTCCACAGCCCCGGTACATGAAGTACCACACCACTCATCTCTATAGGTCCCACCTCAGATCCAGGTCAGATCCAGCTCAGACCCACCTCAGATCCACCTCAGACCCACCCCAGATCCAGCTCAGACCCACCCCAGATCCAGCTCAGACCCACCCCAGATCCAGCTCAGACCCACCTCAGATCCAGCTCAGACCCACCTCAGATCCAGCTCAGACCCACCTCAGATCCAGCTCAGACCCACCTCAGATCCAGCTCAGACCCACCTCAGACCCACCCCAGATCCAGCTCAGACCCACCCCAGATCCAGCTCAGACCCACCCCAGATCCAGCTCAGACCCACCCCAGACCCACCTCAGATCCAGCTCAGATCCAGCTCAGACCCACCTCAGATCCACCTCAGACCCACCCCAGATCCACCTCAGACCCACCCCAGATCCAGCTCAGACCCAGCTCAGACCCACCCCAGATCCAGGTCAGATCCACCCCAGATCCAGCTCAGACCCACCTCAGATCCAGCTCAGACCCACCCCAGATCCAGGTCAGATCCACCTCAGATCCAGCTCAGACCCACCTCAGACCTCACCCCCCACATCCAGCTCAGACCCACCCCACATCCAGCTCAGACCCACCCCACATCCAGCTCAGACCCACCCCACATCCAGCTCAGACCCACCTCAGATCCAGCTCAGACCCACCTCAAATCCAGCTCAGACCCACCTCAGATCCAGCTCAGACCCACCTCAGATCCAGCTCAGACCCACCTCAGATCCAGCTCAGACCCACCTCAGATCCAGCTCAGACCCACCTCAGATCCAGCTCAGACCACCTCAGATCCAGCTCAGACCCACCCCAGATCCAGCTCAGACCCACCCCAGATCCAGCTCAGACCCACCAAAGATCCAGCTCAGACCCACCAAAGATCCAGCTCAGATCCACCCCAGATCCAGCTCAGATCCACCCCAGATCCAGCTCAGATCCACCCCAGATCCAGTTCAGATCCACCCCAGATCCAGGTCAGATCCAGCTCAGACCCACCTCAGATCCAGCTCAGACCCACCTCAGATCCAGCTCAGACCCACCTCAGATCCAGCTCAGACCCACCTCAGATCCAGCTCAGACCCACCTCAGACCCACCTCAGATCCAGCTCAGACCCACCTCAGATCCAGCTCAGACCCACCTCAGATCCAGCTCAGACCCACCTCAGATCCAGCTCAGACCCACCTCAGATCCAGCTCAGACCCACCTCAGATCCAGCTCAGACCCACCTCAGATCCAGCTCAGACCCACCTCAGATCCAGCTCAGACCCACCTCAGATCCAGCTCAGACTCACCTCAGATCCAGCTCAGACCCACCCCAGATCCAGCTCAGACCCACCAAAGATCCAGCTCAGATCCACCCCAGATCCAGCTCAGATCCACCCCAGATCCACCCCAGATCCAGCTCAGATCCACCCCAGATCCAGCTCAGACCCACCCCAGATCCAGTTCAGATCCACCCCAGATCCAGTTCAGATCCACCCCAGATCCAGGTCAGATGCAGCTCAGACCCACCCCAGATCTAGCTCACACCCACCCCCCAGATCCAGTTCAGATCCACCCCAGATCCACCTCAGATGCAGCTCAGACCCACCCCAGATCTACCCCATATCCAGCTCAGACCCACCCCAGATCCAGATCAGACCCACCCCAGATCCAGTCAGACCCACCCCAGATCCAGGTCAGACCCACCCCAGATCCAGGTCAGACCCACCCCAGATCCAGGTCAGACCCACCTCAGATCCAGGTCAGATCCACCTCAGACCCACCTCAGATCCAGCCCAGATCCAGCTCAGACCCACCTCAGACTGACCTCAGATCCAGCTCAGACTCACCTCAGATCCAGCTCAGACTCACCTCAGATCCAGCTCAGAACTCACCTCAGATCCAGCTCAGACTCACCTCAGATCCAGCTCGGATCCACCCCAGATCCAGCTCGGATCCACCCCAGATCCAGCTCGGATCCACCCCAGATACAGCTCGGATCCACCCCACATCCAGCTCGGACCCACCCCACATCCAGCTCGGACCCACCCCACATCCAGCTCAGACCCACCCCACATCCAGCTCGGACCCACCCCACATCCAGCTCAGACCCACCCCACATCCAGCTCAGACCCACCCCACATCCAGCTCAGACCCACCCCACATCCAGCTCAGACCCACCTCAGATCCAGCTCAGACCCACCTCAGATCCAGCTCAGACCCACCTCAGATCCAGCTCAGACCCACCTCAGATCCAGCTCAGACCCACCTCAGATCCAGCTCAGACCCACCTCAGATCCAGCTCAGATCCACCCCAGATCCAGCTCAGACCCACCCCAGATCCAGTTCAGATCCACCCCAGATCCAGGTCAGATGCAGCTCAGACCCACCCCAGATCTAGCTCACACCCACCCCAGATCCAGTTCAGATCCACCCCAGATCAAGGTCAGATGCAGCTCAGACCCACCCCAGATCCAGCTCAGACCCACCCCAGATCAGTTCCACCCCAGATCCACCTCAGATGCAGCTCAGACCCACCCCAGATCTACCCCATATCCAGCTCAGACCCACCCCAGATCCAGCTCAGACCCACCCCAGATCCAGCTCAGACCCACCCCAGATCCAGCTCAGACCCACCCCAGATCCAGCTCAGACCCACCCCAGATCCAGCTCAGACCCACCCCAGATCCAGGTCAGACCCACCCCAGATCCAGGTCAGACCCACCCCAGATCCAGGTCAGATCCACCTCAGATCCAGCCCAGATCCAGCTCAGACCCACCTCAGACTCACCTCAGATCCAGCTCAGACTCACCTCAGATCCAGCTCAGACCCACCTCAGATCCAGCTCAGACTCACCTCAGATCCAGCTCAGACTCACCTCAGATCCAGCTCAGACTCACCTCAGATCCAGCTCAGACCCACCCCAGATCCAGCTCAGATCCACCCCAGATACAGCTCGGATCCACCCCACATCCAGCTCGGACCCACCCCACATCCAGCTCGGACCCACCCCACATCCAGCTCGGACCCACCCCACATCCAGCTCGGACCCACCCCACATCCAGCTCGGACCCACCCCACATCCAGCTCGGACCCACCCCCAGATCCAGCTCGGACCCACCTCAGATCCAGCTCGGACCCACCTCAGATCCAGCTCGGACCCACCTCAGATGCACCTCAGACCTCAGATCCAGCTCAGACCCACCTCAGATCCAGCTCAGACCCACCTCAGATCCAGCTCAGACCCACCTCAGATCCAGCTCAGACCCACCTCAGATCCAGCTCAGACCCACCTCAGATCCAGCTCAGACCCACCTCAGATCCAGCTCAGACCCACCTCAGATCCAGCTCAGACCCACCTCAGATCCAGCTCAGACCCACCCAGATCCAGCTCAGACCCACCTCAGATCCAGCTCAGACCCACCTCAGATCCAGCTCAGACCCACCTCAGATCCAGCTCAGACTCACCTCAGATCCAGCTCAGACCCCACCCCAGATCCAGCTCAGACCCACCCCAGATCCAGCTCAGATCCACCCCAGATCCAGCTCAGATCCACCCCAGATCCAGCTCAGATCCACCCCAGATCCAGCTCAGACCCACCCCAGATCCAGTTCAATCCACCCCAGATCCAGGTCAGATGCAGCTCAGACCCACCCCAGATCTAGCTCACACCCACCCCAGATCCAGTTCAGATCCCACCCCAGATCCAGGTCAGATGCAGCTCAGACCCACCCCAGATCCAGCTCACACCCACCCCAGATCCAGCTCAGACCCACCCCAGATCCAGTTCCACCCCAGATCCACCTCAGATGCAGCTCAGACCCCATCCCCAGACCCACCCCAGATCCAGCTCAGACCCACCCCAGATCCATCCAGCTCAGGTCAGACCCACCCCAGACCCACCCCAGATCCAGGTCAGACCACCCCACCCCAGATCCAGGTCAGACCCACCCCAGATCCAGCTCAGACCCACCCCACCCCAGATCCAGCTCAGACCCAGATCTCAGACCCACCCCAGATCCAGCTCAGACCCACCTCAGATCCAGCTCAGACTCCACCTCAGATCCAGCTCAGACCCACCCAGATCCAGCTCAGACCCACCCCAGATCCAGCTCAGCTCGGACCCACCCCAGATCCAGCTCAGATCCACCCCAGATCCAGCTCAGACCCACCCCAGATCCAGCTCAGACCCACCCCACCATCCAGCTCAGACCCCCCACATCCAGCTCAGACCCACCCCAGATCCAGCTCAGGACCCACCCCACATCCAGCTCAGACCCACCCCAGATCCAGCTCAGATCCAGCTCCCCCCAGATCCAGCTCAGATCCAGCTCAGATTCCACCCCAGATCCAGGTCTCAGACCCACCCTCAGATCCAGCTCAGACCCACCTCAGATCCAGCTCTCAGACCCACCCCAGATCCAGCTCAGATCCCTCAGACCCCCCCAGATCCAGCTCAGATCCAGCTCAGACCCATCCCCTCAGACCCACCCAGCTCACCCCAGATCCACCTCAGATCCAGCTCAGACCCACCTCAGATCCAGCTCAGACCCACCCCAGATCCAGATCCAGCTCAGACCCCACCCCAGATCCAGCTCAGACCCACCCCAGATCCAGACCTCAGATCCAGCTCAGACCCTCAGAGATCAGACCCACCCCCAGCTCAGCTCACCCACCCCAGATCCAGCTCAGACCCACACCCCATCCAGCTCAGATCCAGCTCATATCCAGCCCACCCCAGATCCAGCTCAGACCCACCCCAGATCCAGCTCAGGTCAGACCCACCCCAGATCCAGCTCAGATCCAGGTCAGATCCACCTCAGATCCAGCCCCAGCTCATCCCAGCTCAGATCCCCACCACCCCAGATCCAGCACCCCAGATCCAGCTCAGAACCCACCCCAGATCCAGCCCCAGATCCAGCTCCCACCCCACATCCAGCTCCAGTCAGATCCAGCTCAGACCCACCCCCATCAGCTCGGACCCACCCCAGATCCAGCTCAGACCCACCCCAGATCCAGCTCAGACCCACCCCAGATCCAGCTCAGACCCATCCCCAGATCCAGATCCAGCTCAGACCCACCCCAGATCCAGCTCAGACCCCCCTCAGATCCAGCTCAGACCCACCACCCAGATCCAGCTCAGACCCACCTCAGATCCAGCTCAGACCCACCTCAGATCCAGCTCAGACCCCCACCCAGATCCAGCTCAGACCCACCCAGATCCAGTCCAGATCCAGCTCAGACCCACCCCAGATCCAGCTCAGACCCACCCAGATCCCCTCAGACTCCTCCAGATCCAGCTCAGTCCACCCCAGATCCAGCTCAGACCCACCTCAGATCCAGCCAGATCCAGCTCAGACCCACCCCACATCCAGCTCCAGCTCAGACCCACCCCAGATCCAGCTCAGCTCAGACCCACAGTTCCCAGACCCACCTCAGATCAGGGACCCACCCCAGATCCAGCTCATTCCAGGACCCACCCCAGATCCAGCTCAGGTCCAGATCCCCAGATCCAGCTCAGACCCACCCCAGATCCAGACCCCTCAGATCCAGCTCAGTCCACCCACCCCAGATCCAGCTCAGAAGGTCCACCCCAGATCCAGCTCAGGTCCACCCCAGATCCAGCTCAGAGTCCCCCCCCAGATCCAGGTCAGTCCACCCCAGATCCAGCTTAGACCCCAGATCCACCAGTCCACCCCAGATCCAGCTCAGGTCCAGGTCACCAAGCGGCTCAGGTCCCATCTTCGGCAGGCACATCTTCGGCAGAAATAATATAAAACGTTAATCGTATAAAGCTGGTAGTGGGCGGGGCAAATGCTGCATCACCGAGCTCTCAGGGACCGGCCGTATGGCAAGATAAGAAGTATGGCCAAGGAGAGGTCCATATCCCCAACTGGTGACCACAGGTGCGTCTGTAGGATCCGTCCAACACAACATTCCCGAGAGGCACCACTGTTCTGGGCACCACACTTCCTGGGTACAGAATCCTGGCAGAGGCTCCCGACCAATCATAGGGGTTCAGGACCCGACTCTCCTCCATGGGCCATGATCCCAGTGTAAATGTCTCCCAAATCCTCCACTAAATCCTCCCCCCTGTATGGTGACCACACCTCCTCCACTGGTATTATGGTGACCACACCTCCTCCCGTATGGTGACCACACCTCCTCCCGTATGGTGACCACACCTCCTCCCGTATGGTGACCACACCTCCTCCCGTATGGTGACCTGTATGGTGACCACACCTGACCACACCTCCCTCTCCTCGTATGGTGACCACACCTCCTCCTGTATGGTGACCACACCGCCTCCTGTATAGTGACCATTCCTGACCGCATTCCTGGTCTTCTCTCTCTCCACAGCTTTCCTACGCTTCGGAAAGTTGCAGCATCATCAGCTGACCCCCCCCGCGACCTGTTTGCTCGGTGTCACCCGTACCTGAGCCCGGTGTCATACTATGAGCAATGCCGGAGGGACACCTGTAAGTGTGGTCAGGGATGTCTCTGCTCTGCCCTAGCACACTACGCCTACCAGTGCCGCACCTACGGGGTCCTCATCGACTTCAGGGCCAGCGTCCCGGACTGTGGTACGTAGGAGATCCAGCTGGGGGGTCTGAGTGACAAATGACTGAGATCCAGCTGGGGGTCCTGAGGAGAAAATGACTGAGATCCAGCTGGGGGGGTCTGAGTGAGAAATGACTGAGATCCAGCTGGGGGGTCTGGGTCTGGGGAGTCTGAGACAATGACTGAGATCCAGCTGGGGGGTCTGAGTGACAAATGACTGAGATCCAGCTGGGGGGTCTGAGTGAGAAATGACTGAGATCCAGCTGGGGGGTCTGAGTGAGAAATGACTGAGATCCAGCTGGGGGGTCTGAGTGAGAAATGACTGAGATCCAGCTGGGGGGTCTGAGTGAGCGAAATGACTGAGAAATGAAACTGAGGATCCAGCTGGGGGGGTCTGAGTGAGAAATGACCGAGATCCAGCTGGATGAGGAGGGGGGGGGGGGGTCTGAGCACCCCCAGCATTACCTGAGATCCGGCTGGGGGGGGGGTACGTCTGAGATCGGCTGGGGGGGTCTGAGATCCGGCTGGGGGGGTCTGAGATCTGGTGGGGGGGTCTGCGTGTCCCCAGCATTACCTGAGATCCGGCTGGGGGGGAGATGGGGAGGGGTCTAAGATCCGGCTAGGGAGTTCTGAGATGGGGGGGGGTCTGAGCGCCCCCAGCATTGCCTGAGATCCAGCTGGGGAGGAGATTCTGAGATCCGGCTGGGGGAGGAGATGGGGGGGGTCTGAGATCCAGCTGGGGAGGAGGGGGGGGGGGGTCTGAGATCCGGATGGGGAGGAGATGGGGGGGGGTCTGAGATCCGGCTGGGAGGAGAGGGGGGGGTCTGAGATCCGGCTGGGGAGGAGGGGGGGGGGTCTGAGATCCGGCTGGGGAGGAGATGGGGGGGGGTCTGAGCGCCCCCCAGCATTGCCTGAGATCCAGCTGGGGAGGAGATGGGGGGGGGGTGTGAGATCCGGCTGGGGAGGAGATGGGGGGGGTGTGAGATCCGGCTGGGGAGGAGATGGGGGGTGGACTGTGAGATCCGGCTGGGGGGGGGGGGGTCTGAGATTCGGCTGGGGGGGGGGGGTCTGAGATCCGGCTGGGGAGGAGATGGGGGGGGGGGGTCTGAGATCCGGCTGGGGAGGAGATGGGGGGGGGTTGTGAGATCCGGGCGGGGAGGAGATGGGGGGGGTGTGAGATCCGGCTGGGGAGGATGAGATGGGGGGGGTGTGAGATCCGGCTGGGGGGGGCTGAGATCCGGCTGGGGGGGGGGTCTGAGATCCGGCTGGGGAGGAGATGGGGGGGGGGTCTGAGATCCGGCTGGGGGGGTCTGAGATCCGGCTGGGGGGGGGTCTGAGATCCGGCTGGGGAGGAGATGGGGGGGGGGGGGTCTGAGATCCGGCTGGGGAGGAGATGGGGGGGGGGGTGTCTGAGATCCGGCTGGGGGGGGGGGTCTGAGATCCGGCTGGGGAGAGATGGGGGGGGGGTCTGAGATCCGGCTGGGGGGGGTCTAAGTGAGATCCGGCTGGGGAGGAGATGGTGGGGGGGGGTGGGGGGTCTGAGATCCGGCTGGGGAGGAGATGGGGGGGGGGTCTGAGATCCGGCTGGGGGGGTCTGAGATCCGGCTGGGGGGGGTCTGAGATCCGGCTGGGGGGGTCTGAGATCCGGCTGGGGGGGTCTGCGCGCCCCAGCATTGCCTGAGATCCATCTGATGACGTGTTGCAGGTGTGTCATGTGACCAGTCCATGGTGTACGGCACGTGTGTCTCCATGTGTTCTCGGACGTGTCAGTCTCTGTCGGCTCCGGAGAGCTGCGATGACGTATGCGCTGAGGGCTGTGCCTGTGCGGAGGGGCGGTACCTGACACACCGAGCTGGAGACATGTGTAGAAAGGTGAGCCGAGGACCTGGGGGGCGGAGCTCTGTGTGTGGGGGCGGAGCATCTTGTGTGTGGGGGCGGAGCTCTGTGTGTGGGGGCGGAGCTGTGTGGGAGGTCCTAGAGGTGACCAATATAAGAATTGATGAGGAGGCATGTCGGGGGAGTGTCTTGTAGAATTCACTGTCACCTGGAAACATCTTGCAGTGAGTGAATGTTGTCAGAGAGTGAATGTTGTCAGAGAGTGATGAATGTTGTCAGTGAATGTTGTCAGAGAGCTGTGAATGTTGTCAGAGAATGGAGTGAATGTTGTCAGTGAATGTTGTCAGTGATGTTGTCAGTGAGTGAATGTTGTCAGTGAATGTTGTCAGTGAATGTTGTCAGTGAATGTTGTCAGTGAATGTTGTCAGTGAGTGAATGTTGTCAGTGAATGTTGTCAGTGAATGTTGTCAGTGAATGTTGTCAGTGAGTGAATGTTGTCAGTGAATGTTGTCAGAGAGTGAATGTTGTCAGTGAATGTTGTCAGTGAATGTTGTCAGTGAGTGAATGTTGTCAGTGAATGTTGTCAGTGAATGTTGTCAGTGAATGTTGTCAGTGAATGTTGTCAGTGAGTGAATGTTGTCAGTGAATGTTGTCAGTGAATGTGTCAGTGAATGTTGTCAGTGAGTGAATGTTGTCAGTGAATGTTGTCAGTGAATGTGTCATGTTGTCAGTGAATGTTGTCAGTGAATGTTGTCAGTGAAGTGAATGTTGTCAGTGTGAATGTTGTCAGTGAGTGAATGTTGTCAGTGAATGTTGTCAGAGAGTGAATGTTGTCAGTGAATGTTGTCAGTGAATGTTGTCAGTGAATGTTGTCAGTGAGTGAATGTTGTCAGTGAGTGAATGTTGTCAGAGACACTTCTCTGGGGAGATGGTAAGATGGAGATCTATGATGTCATCGGAGGCACACAGCCCTATAACTGCCACTGGTAATACAGAACACGGCCCTATAACTGCCACTGGTAATAGAGAACAGAGCCCTCTAACTGCCACTGGTAATACAGAACACAGCCCTATAACTGCCACTGGTAATACAGAACAGAGCCCTATAACTGCCACTGGTAATACAGAACAGAGCCCTCTAACTGCCACTGGTAATACAGAACACACAGCCCTATAACTGCCACTGGTAATACAGAACACAGCCCTATAACTGCCACTGATAATACAGAACACAGCCCTATAACTGCCACTGGTAATACAGAACACAGCCCTATAACTGCCACTGGTAATACAGAACACAGCCCTATAACTGCCACTGGTAATAGAGAACAGAGCCCTCTAACTGCCACTGGTAATACAGAACACAGCCCTATAACTGCCACTGGTAATACAGAACAGAGCCCTATAACTGCCACTGATAATACAGAACAGAGCCCTATAACTGCCACTGGTAATACAGAACAGAGCCCTATAACTGCCACTGATAATACAGAACAGAGCCCTATAACTGCCACTGGTAATAGAGAACAGAGCCCTATAACTGCCACTGGTAATACAGAACAGAGCCCTATAACTGCCACTGGTAATACAGAACAGAGCCCTCTAACTGCCACTGGTAATACAGAACACAGCCCTATAACTGCCACTGGTAATACAGAACAGAGCCCTATAACTGCCACTGGTAATACAGAACAGAGCCCTATAACTGCCACTGATAATACAGAACAGAGCCCTATAACTGCCACTGGTAATAGAGAACAGAGCTCTATAACTGCCACTGGTAATAGAGAACAGAGCCCTATAACTGCCACTGGTAATACAGAACAGAGCCCTCTAACTGCCACTGGTAATACAGAACAGAGCCCTATAACTGCCACTGGTAATACAGAACAGAGCCCTCTAACTGCCACTGGTAATATCGTGTTCCAGAACACAGCCCTATAACTGCCACTGGTGTCACGTTCTCGGGGTGACCCGTGTTCCGCTCTCTTGCAGTCGCTGTGCGGACGGAGTGATGAGCTGTGAGAGCCGAGACTCAGGTGAGACAATGAGGACCTGTCATGTGTGTTTCTCCGTGTTCCAGGACATGCAGGATTGTAATGTGTTCTCCATGTTCCGGGACATGCAGGATTCTAATGCATTCTCCGTGTTCCGGGACATGCAGGATTGTAATGTGTTCTCCGTGTTCCGGGACATGCAGGATTCTAATGTGTTTCTCCGTGTTCTGTGACATGCAGGATTCTAATGCATTCTCCGTGTTCCGGGACATGCAGGATTCTAATGTGTTCTCCGTGTTCTGTGACATGCAGGATTCTAATGCATTCTCCGTGTTCGGGACATGCAGGATTCTAATGCATTCTCCGTGTTCCGGGACATGCAGGATTCTAATGCGTTTCTCCGTGTTCCGGGACATGCAGGATTGTAATGTGTTCTCCGTGTTCCAGGACATGCAGGATTGTAATGTGTTCTCCGTGTTCTGTGACATGCAGGATTCTAATGCGCTCTCTGTGTTCCGGGACATGCAGGATTGTAATGCGTTCTCCGTGTTCCGGGACAAGCAGGATTGTAATGAGTTCCCCATGTTCCGGGACATGCAGGATTCTAATGCGTTCTCCATGTTCCGGGACATGCAGGATTCTAATGTGCTCTCCATGTTCCAGGACATGCAGGATTCTATTGTGCTCTCCATGTTCCGGGACATGCAGGATTGTAATGCATTCTCCGTGTTCCGGGACATGCAGGATTCTAATGCGTTCTCCGTGTTCCCGGACATGCAGGATTCTAATGTGTTCTCCGTGTTCCGGGACATGCAAGATTCTAATGCGTTCTCCGTGTTCCGGGACATGCAGGATTCTAATGCGTTCTCCGTGTTCCCGGGACATGCAGGATTCTAATGTGTTCTCTATGTTCCAGGACATGCAGGATTGTAATGCATTCTCATGCGTGTGTTTCCGTTCCGGGACATGCAGGATTCTAATGGGTTCTCAGTTTTCAGGATTCGGGACATGCAGGGTAATTCCGTGTTCCGGGACATGCAGGTGTTCTCAGTTTTCCAGGGACATGCAGGATTCTAATGTGTTCTCCGTGTTCCGGGACATGCAGGATTCTAATGTGTTTCTCCGTGTTACGGGACATGCAGGATTCTAATGTGTTCTCCGTGTTCCGGGACATGCAGGATTGTAATGAGTTCCCCATGTTCCGGGACATGCAGGATTCTAATGTGTTCTCAGTGTTCCGGGACATGCAGGATTCTAATGCGTTCTCCATGTTCCGGGACATGCAGGATTCTAATGTGTTCTCCGTGTTCCGGGACATGCAGGATTCTAATGCGTTCTCCATGTTCCAGGACATGCAGGATTCTAATGCGTTCTCCATGTTCCGGGACATGCAGGATTCTAATGTGTTCTCCGTGTGTTCCGGGACATGCAGGATTCTAATGCGTTCTCTGTGTTCCGGAACATGCAGGATTCTAATGCGCTCTCTGTGTTCCGGACATGCAGGATTCTAATGTGTTCTCCATGTTCCGGGACATGCAGGATGTTCATTGTTTGGGGGACATGCAGGATTCTAATGCGTTCTCCGTGTTCCGGGACATGCAGGATTCTAATGCGTTCTCCATGTTCCGGGACATGCAGGATTCTAATGCGTTTCTCCGTGTTCCGGGACATGCAGGATTCTAATGTGTTCTCCGTGTTGCTGGACATGCAGGATTCTAATGTGTTCTCGTGTTCCGGGACATGCAGGATTCTAATGCGTTCTCCGTGTTCAGGACATGCAGGATTGTAATGCATTCTCCGTGTTCCGGGACATGCAGGATTTAATGCGTTCTAATGCGTTCTCCGTGTTCCCGGACATGCAGGATTCTAATGCATTCTCCGTGTTCCGGGACATGCAGGATTCTAATGCGTTTTCTCCGGACTATGCAGGATTCTAATGTTTCCGTGGGACATGCAAGATTCTAATGTGTTCTCCGTGTTCGGGACATGCAGGATTCTAATGCATTCTCCGTGTTCCGGGACATGCAGGATTCTAATGCATTCTCCGTGTTCCGGGACATGCAGGATTCTAATGTGTTCTCTCCGTGTTCCGGGACATGCAGGATTCTAATGCGTTCTCCATGTTCCGGGACATGCAGGATTCTAATGTGTTCTCCGTGTTCCGGGACATGCAGGATTCTAATGCGTTCTCCGTGTTCCGGGACATGCAGGATTCTAATGCGTTCTCTATGTTTCCGGGACATGCAGGATTCTAATGCGTTCTCCGTGTTGTTCTGGGACATGCAGGATTCTAATTGTGTTTCCATGTTCGTTTCCGGACATGCAGGATTGTAATGCGTTCTCCGTGTTCGGGACATGGGACATGCAGGATTCTAATGCGTTCTCCGTGTTATGGGACATGCAGGATTCTAATGTGTTCTCCGTGTTCTGGGACATGCAGGATTCTAATGCGTTCTCCGTGTTCTGGGACATGCAGGATTCTAATGCGTTCTCCGTGTTCCGGGACATGCAGGATTCTAATGCGTTCTCTATGTTCCGGGACATGCAGGATTCTAATGCGTTCTCCGTGTTCTGGGACATGCAGGATTCTAATGTGTTCTCCGTGTTCCGGGACATGCAGGATTCTAATGCGTTCTCCGTGTTTGGGACATGCAGGATTCTAATGCGTTCTCCGTGTTCTGGGACATGCAGGATTGTAATGCGTTCTCCGTGTTCTGGGACATGCAGGATTGTAATGCGTTCTCTATGTTCCGGGACATGCAGGATTGTAATGCAGTCTCTTAGTCTGTGGTCTGTCATGGTGGAGGTGATGATGTCACACCCCTCTGGTGGCCCCTGGGGCCCCGGCCTTCAGCTTGTCTGTCCCTCACATGATGCCTGTTCTCCTGCAGCTGCGGACTGTCCGGTTGGTCTGATCTATTATAACTGCAGCCAGAGGGACCTGGACACGGAACTGAGCAGAGAGAGAACCTGCGAGAACCACCTACTGAATGTTTCAGCGTCCACCCATCTGCCCTGCGTGTCCGGCTGCATCTGCCCCAGAGGGTGAGTGTGAGGCTGAGACATACCTGATATCACCTGTGCAGGTAAGTCCACTCCCATCGTGACTCCCCCTCACACTGCATGTCCCTCAGCTGGACTAAGAGGCACCACCAAAGTACCGGGGAGCAACCAAATCCAAGGGGGAAACCAAGTACGGGGAGGAGAGCAACCAAATCCAAGGGGGAAACCAAGAGGAACCAAATCCAAGGGGGGAAACCAAGTACCGGGGAGCGAAACCAAGTACCGTGGGGGAGCGACCAAGTACCGGGGAGCAACCAAATCCAAGGGGGGAAACCAAGTACCGGGGAGCAACCAAATCCAAGGGAGGAAACCAAGTACCGGGGAGCAACCAAATCCAAGGGGGGAAACCAAGTACCGGGGAGCGACCAAGTACCGGGGAGCAACCAAATCCAAGGGGGGAAACCAAGTACCGGGGAGCAACCAAATCCAAGGGGGGAAACCAAGTTCAAGTACCGGGGAGCAACCAAATCCAAGGGGGGAAACCAAGTACCGGGGAGCAACCAAATCCAAGGGGGGAAACCAAGTACCGGGGAGCAACCAAATCCAAGGGGGGAAACCAAGTACCGGGGGGGAGTCCGAAACCAAGTACCGGGGAGCAAACCAAATCCAAGGGGGGAAACCAAGTATCGGGGAGCAACCAAGTCCAAGGGGGGAAACCAAGTACCGGGGAGCAACCAAATCCAAGGGGGGAAACCAAGTACCGGGGAGCAACCAAATCCAAGGGGGGAAACCAAGTACCGGGGAGCAACCAATCCAAGGGGGGAAACCAAGTACCGGGGAGCAACCAAATCCAAGGGGGGAAACCAAGTACCGGGGAGCAACCAAATCCAAGGGGGGAAACCAAGTACCTAAGTCCAAGGGGGGAGCGACCAAGTACCAAGGGGAGCAACCAAATTTAAGGGGGGAAACCAAGTATCGGGGAGCAACCAAATCCAAGGGGGGAAACCAAGTACCGGGGAGCAACCAAATCCAAGGGGGGAAACCAAGTACCGGGGAGCAACCAAATCCAAGGGGGGAAACCAAGTAGTACCAAGGGGGGGAGCAACCAAATCCAAGGGGGGAAACCAAGTACCGGGGAGCGAGTCCGAAACCAAGTACCAAGGGGGAGCAACCAAATCCAAGGGGGGAAACCAAGTACCGGGGAGCGACCAAATCCAAGGGGGGAAACCAAGTATCGGGGAGCGACCAAATCCAAGGGGGGAAACCAAGTATCGGGGGAGCAACCAAATCCAAGGGGGGAAACCAAGTACCGGGGAGCGACCAAGTCCAAGGGGGGAAACCAAGTACCGGGGAGCGACCAAGTCCAAGGGGGGAAACCAAGTACCGGGGAGCGACCAAGTCCAAGGGGGGAAACCAAGTACCATGGAGCGACCAAGTCCAAGGGGGGAAACCAAGTACCGGGGAGCGACCAAGTCCAAGGGGGGAAACCAAGTACCGGGGAGCGACCAAGTCCAAGGGGGGAAACCAAGTACCATGGAGCGACCAAGTCCAAGGGGGGAAACCAAGTACCGGGGAGCGACCAAACCCAAGGAGGGAAACCAAGTACTGTGGAGCAACCAAGTCCAAGGGGGGAAACCAAGTCCTGGGGGGGGAACCCAAGTACCAAGACTCAACCAAATCCAAGGGGGGCAGCACAGCACTGGGGGGGGGGGGGGGGTAACCAAGTCCTGGGGGGCGAACCCAAGTACCGAGGCTCAACCAAATCCAAGGGGGGCAGCACAGTACCGGGGGGGGGGGGGGGGGTAACCAAGTCCTGGGGGGGAACCCAAGTACCGAGGCTCAACCAAGAACTGGGGGGGCAACCAAGTACCAGGAGGCAACCAAGTACCCGGGGGACGACCACCAAGTACTGGTGAGGGCAACCAAGTATTGGGTCGGGTAGCCAAGTCCTGGGGTTGTAACCAAGTACCAGGGAAGGGGGGGGGGGGTAACCAAGTACCAGGGAAGGGGGGGGGGGGGGGGGGTAACCAAGTACCAGGGAAGGACAGGGGGGGGGTAACCAAGTACCAGGGAAGGGGGGGGGGTAACCAAGTACCAGGGAAGGACAGGGTAACCAAGTACCAGGGAAGGGGGGGGATATAACCAAGCACCAGGGAAGGATGGGGTAACCAAGTACCAGGGAAGGGGGGGGGATAACCAAGTACCAGGGAAGGGGGGGGGTAACCAAGTAGCAGGGAAGGGGGGGGATAACCAAGTACCAGGGAAGGGGGGGGGGGTAACCAAGTACCAGGGAAGGGGGGGGGTAACCAAGTACCAGGGATTGGGGGGGATAACCAATTACCAGGGATGGGGGGGGGGGGATAACCAAACCAGGGAAAGTACCAGGGAAGGGGGGAGGATAACCAAGTACCAGGGAGGGGGGGGGGATAACCAAGTACCAGGAAGGGGGGGGGGGGGGGATAACCAAGTACCAGGGAAGGGGGGGGTAACCAAGTACCAGGGGGGGGGGGATAACCAAGTACCAGGGGGGGGGGGGGGATAACCAAGTACCAGGGAAGGGGGGGTATAACCAAGTACCAGGGAATGGGGGGGGGGGGGGATAACCAAGTACCAGGGAAGGGGGGGGGGATAACCAAGTACCAGGGAAAGGGGGGGGGATAACCAAGTACCAGGGGGGGGAAGTACCAGGGGGGGGGGGGATAACCAAACCAGGGGGGGATAACCAAGGGGGGGGTATAACCAAGTACCAGGGAAGGGGGGGGGTATAACCAATTATCAGGGAAGGGGGGGTCACCATGTACCGGGGGGGCTGCTCACCTTGAAGGATTGGGGACTGCTAAGTGTGAAGTGACGTGGCAGCTCCAGTGTCTGACCCCATCATCGGGCAACCGTCCCACTGCAGGTAGGGTCACATCTACTTTAACCCCTCAGGGACCATTCTCTCACTGGCCCCTCCCCCTCCATGGTCCCAGGACAATGATGGGAGTATTCCTGTCACAATGGGCAGCCAGCAGACCCGAGTGATCTCATAGACGGGTCGGTTGGTTTGGTCGGTCGGTTGGTTGGTTGGTTGGTCGGTCGGTCGGTCGGTCAGTCGGTTGGTTGGTTTCGGTCGGTGGTCGGTCGGTTGGTCGGTCGGTTGGTCGGTTGGTTGGTCGGTCGGTGGTCGGTCGGTTGGTCGGTCGGTTGGTCGGTTGGTCGGTCGGTCGGTCGGTTGGTCGGTCGGTTGGTCAGTTGGTTGGTCGGGTCGGTCGGTCGGTCGGTTGGTCGGTCGGTTGGTCGGTCGGTTGGTTGGTCGGTGTCCATCTGCTGGCGTTTTCCTTCTGATGTATTCGGCTGTCTGGGGAATCTGCCCAACGTTTGCTGGGATTATCCGTTGTCACCAATCAGAATCTGGCTCATATGATTGGTTCCGGTACAAGATGACTACCACTCGGTGCGCATTAATGAGACCATGCAGAAATTACTGATTGCATCCCTCGTATGTTCCATGTGGCCCCGGGCCCCCATCCCCCTCCCGTTCCCCATAGACAGGTGGGATCAGGTGTCAGCTAAGAAGATGAACAGATTCCAGGAAAATCAATTCTACCGAATGATGGAACCTACTAGAACCACCACCAAACCGCCGCAGAGTATGGAGGGCGGATGGCGGGAGACCGATGGCGACAAATCCCAACAAAACTTTATTTATATCAGACAATCAATTCATCAGAATGACGACCGATGAGTTTTCCCGAGAGAACGATCAGTGACGTCATCTGACATACACCATATTGCCCCAAGTATTGGGTCACCGACCTTTCCACACACATGACCTTTAATGGCCTCCCAGTCTTAGAACGTAGGGTTCAATATTGAGTTGGAACACCTGAATCACTTGATATGGAGAGGATTGGAACACCTGAATCACATGATATGGAGGGGATTGGAACACCTGAATCACTTGATATGGAGAGGATTGGAACACCTGAATCACATGATATGGAGGGGATTGGAACACCTGAATCACTTGATATGGAGAGGATTGGAACACCTGAATCACATGATATGGAGGGGATTGGAACACCTGAATCACATGATATGGAGGGGATTGGAACACCTGAATCACTTGATATGGAGAGGATTGGAACACCTGAATCACATGATATGGAGGGGATTGGAACACCTGAATCACTTGATATGGAGAGGATTGGAACACCTGAATCACATGATATGGAGGGGATTGGAACACCTGAATCACATGATATGGAGAGGATTGGAACACCTGAATCACATGATATGGAGGGGATTGGAACACCTGAATCACATGATATGGAGGGGATTGGAACACCTGAATCACATGATTGGAGAGGATTGGAACACCTGAATCACATGATATGGAGGGTGGGGACAATAATTGGGGCAGTATAGAGTATATATAGAGGGCTGGGGGATCTCTCTCTCTCTCCGTCCGTCTGTCTCGTGGTCTCGGGTCTCTCTCTCTGTCTCGGGTCTCTCTGTCTGTCTGGTGGTCTCGGGTCTCTCTGTCTGTCTCGTGGTCTCAGGTCTCTCTGTCTGTCTCGTGGTCTCGGGTCTCTCCGTCTGTCTGTCTTGTGGTCTCGAGTCTCTCCGTCTGTCTCGTGGTCTCGGGTCTCTCCGTCTGTCTCGTGGTCTCGGGTCTCTCCGTCTGTCTCGTGGTCTCGGGTCTCTCCGTCTGTCTGGTGGTCTCGGGTCTCTCCGTCTGTCTGTCTGGTGGTCTCGGGGTCTCTCCGTCTGTCTGTCTGGTGGTCTCGGGTCTCTCTGTCTGTCTGGTGGTCTCGGGTCTCTCTGTCTGTCTGGTGGTCTCGGGTCTCTCTGTCTGTCTGGTGGTCTCGGGTCTCTCTGTCTGTCTGGTGGTCTCGGGTCTCTCTGTCTGTCTGGTGGTCTCGGGTCTCTCTGTCTGTCTGGTGGTCTCGGGTCTCTCTGTCTGTCTGGTGGTCTCGGGTCTCTCTGTCTGTCTGGTGGTCTCGGGTCTCTCTGTCTGTCTGGTGGTCTCGGGTCTCTCCGTCTGTCTCGTGGTCTCGGGTCTCTCCGTCTGTCTCGTGGTCTCGGGTCTCTCCGTCTGTCTCGTGGTCTCGGGTCTCTCCGTCTGTCTCGTGGTCTCGGGTCTCTCTGTCTGTCTCGGGTCTCTCTGTCTGTCTCGTGGTCTCGGGTCTCTCCGTCTGTCTCGTGGTCTCGGGTCTCTCTGTCTGTCTCGTGGTCTCGGGTCTCTCGTCTGTCTCGTGGTCTCGGGTCTCTCTCTGTCTGTCTCGGGTCTCTCTGTCTGTCTCGTGGTCTCGGGTCTCTCGTCTGTCTCGTGGTCTCGGGTCTCTCCGTCTGTCTCGTGGTCTCGGGTCTCTCTGTCTGTCTCGGGTCTCTCTGTCTCTGTCTGTCTCGTGGTCTCGGGTCTCTCTGTCTGTCTTGGGTCTCTCTCGGGTCTCTCGTCTGTCTCGTGGTCTCAGGTCTCTCCGTCTGTCTCGTGGTCTCGGGTCTCTCCGTCTGTCTCGTGGTCTCGGGTCTCTCTGTCTGTCTCGGGTCTCTCTGTCTGTCTCGTGGTCTCGGGTCTCTCTGTCTGTCTCGTGGTCTCGGGTCTCTCTGTCTGTCTCGTGGTCTCGGGTCTCTCTGTCTGGTCTCGGGTCTCTCTGTCTGTCTGGTGGTCTCGGGTCTCTCTGTCTGTCTCGGGTCTCTCTGTCTGTCTCGTGGTCTCAGGTCTCTCTGTCTGTCTCGTGGTCTCGGGTCTCTCCGTCTGTCTCGTGGTCTCGGGTCTCTCTGTCTGTCTCGTGGTCTCAGGTCTCTCCGTCTGTCTCGTGGTCTCGTCTGTCTCGTCGGGTCTCTCCGTCTGTCTCGTGGTCTCAGGTCTCTCTGTCTGTCTCGTGGTCTCGGGTCTCTCTGTCTGTCTCGTGGTCTCAGGTCTCTCCGTCTGTCTGTCTCGTGGTCTCGTGGTCTCTCTCCGTCTGTCTCGTGGTCTCTCTCTCGGGTCTCTCTGTCTGTCTCGTGGTCTCGGGTCTCTCTGTCTGTCTCGTGGTCTCGGGTCTCTCTCTGTCTGTCTCGTGGTCTCGGGTCTCTCTGTCTGTCTCGTGGTCTCGGGTCTCTCTGTCTGTCTCGGGTCTCGGGTCTGTCTGTCTCTGTCTGTCTCGTGGTCTCAGGTCTCTCTGTCTGTCTCGTGGTCTCAGGTCTCTCCGTCTGTCTCGTGGTCTCGGGTCTCTCTCTCTGTCGTGGTCTCGGGTCTCTCTGTCTGTCTCGGGTCTCTCTGTCTGTCTCGGGTCTCGTCTCTGTCTGTCTCGTGGGTCTCGGGTCTGTGGTCTCGGGTCTCTGTCTGTCTGGTGGTCTCGGGTCTCTCTGTCTGTCTCGTGGTCTGGGTCTCTCTGTCTGTCTCGTGGTCTCGGGTCTCTCTGTCTGTCTGTCTCGGGTCTCGTGGTCTCGTGGGGTCTCTCCGTCTGTCTCGTGGTCTCGGGTCTCTCTGTCTGTCTCGGGTCTCTCCGTCTGTCTTGTGGTCTCAGGTCTCTCTGTCTGTCTCGTGGTCTCAGGTCTCTCTCTCTGTCTGTCTGTCGTGGTCTCAGGTCTCTCGTCTGTCTCGTGGTCTCGGGTCTCTCTGTCTCTGGTCTCGGGTCTCTCTGTCTGTCTCGTGGTCTCTGTCTGTCTCGTGGTCTCGGTCTCTCTGTCTGTCTTGTGGTCTGGGTCTCTCCTCCGTGGTCTGTCTTGTGGTCTCAGGTCTCTCTGTCTGTCTCGTGGTCTCAGGTCTCTCTGTCTGTCTCGTGGTCTCAGGTCTCTCCGTCTGTCTCGTGGTCTCGGGTCTCTCTGTCTGTCTCGTGGTCTCGGGTCTCTCTGTCTGTCTCGTGGTCTGTCCTGTCTCGTGGTCTCGGGTCTCTCTGTCTGTCTTGTGGTCTTGGGTCTCTCCGTCTGTCTTGTGGTCTCAGGTCTCTCCGTCTGTCTCGTGGTCTCGGGTCTCTCTCTGTCTGTCTCGTGGTCTCGGGTCTCTCTGTCTGTCTCGTGGTCTCGGGTCTCTGTCTGTCTCGGTCTCGGGTCGCGGTCCCGTTCAGCGTTCTCCAGTCTTCATTTTCCAGGAATTTTGGCCGGATTTGCCGCCTGATTTTGGTGTTTTCTGATTGGCTGGCAGAGCGCTGGGAGTCGGTGAAGCGCGAAGGTCGGGAATTCTCATCTCATGAAGGTTTTCATCAAATCTCAATTAGAAGCATCAGAGTGAAGCCGCCGGACAATGAGCGCTATGATTGGGGTTCAGAGAAAGCCGAGACCCCCCCCATATAATGAGCCAGGGGGGAGGGGCAATCCAGAGGAGCCCCCCCATATAATGAGCCGGAGGGGGAGGGGCAATCCAGAGGAGCCCCCCCCCATATAATGAGCCAGGGGGGAGGGGCAATCCAGAGGAGCCCCCCCATATAATGAGCCGGAGGGGGAGGGGCAATCCAGAGGAGCCCCCCCCCCCATCTCTATATACAGAGTCTTCTTGTCATCTCTGCAGTCTGAAGGTGAACAATCATCATCATCAGAATTCATGGAAGTCCATCGGCTGCATAGAGAGGAGAAATTTACCTCCCGCGGGCAGAACATGTGGGTGGTGCCGGGACCCCCGGGTGATCAGAAGTGGGTGGTGCCGGGACCCCGGGTGATCAGAAGTGGGTGGTGCCGGGACCCCTGGGTGATCAGATGTGGGTGGTGCCGGGACCCCCGGGTGATCAGATGTGGGTGGTGCCGGGACCCCCGGGTGATCAGATGTGGGTGGTGCCGGGGACCGCAGGGTGATCAGAAGTGGGTGGTGCCGGGACCCCCGGGTGATCAGAAGTGGGTGGTGCCGGGACCACCAGGTGATCAGATGTGGGTGGTGCTGGGGACCCCCAGGTGATCAGATGTGGGTGGTGCCGGGACCCCCGGGTGATCAGATGTGGGTGGTGCCGGGACCCCCGGGTGATCAGATGTGGGTGGTGCCGGGACCCCAGGGTGATCAGAAGTGGGTGGTGCCGGGGACCCCCGGGTGATCAGAATGTGGGTGGTGCCGGGACCCACCAGGTGATCAGATGTGGGTGGTGCCGGGACTGTCAGGTGATCAGATGTGGGTGGTGCCGGGACCCCGGGTGATCAGATGTGGGTGGTGCCGGGACCCCCGGGTGATCAGAAGTGGGTGGTGGTGCCGGGGACAGATGTGGGTGGTGCCGGGGACGGGTCAGGTGATCAGATGTGGGTGGTGCCAGGACCCCCAGGTGATCAGATGTGGGTGGTGCCGGGACCCCCGGGTGATCAGATGTGGGTGGTGCCGGGACCCCCGGGTGATCAGAAGTGGGTGGTGCCGGGCCGGGTGATCAGATGTGGGTGGTGCCGGGAACCAGGTGTGATCAGGGTGATCAGATGTGGGTGGTGCTGGGACCCCGGGTGATCAGATGTGGGTGGTGCCGGGCCTGTCAGGTGATCAGATGTGGGTGGTGCCGGGACCCCCGGGTGATCAGAAGTGGGTGGTGCCGGGACCCCCGGGTCATCAGATGTGGGTGGTGCCAGGACCACCAGGTGATCAGATGTGGGTGGTGCCGGGACCCCCGGGTGATCAGATGTGGGTGGTGCCGGGACCCATGTGTGTTGGGTCAGGGTGATCAGATGTGGGTGGTGCCGGGGTGATCAGATGTGGGTGGTGCCGGGCCTGTCAGGTGATCAGATGTGGGTGGTGCCGGGACTGTCAGGTGATCAGAAGTGGGTGGTGCCGGGACTGTCAGGTGATCAGATGTGGGTGGTGCTGGGACCCCGGGTGATCAGATGTGGGTGGTGCCAGGACCCCCGGGTGATCAGATGTGGGTGGTGCCGGGACCCCCGGGTGATCAGAAGTGGGTGGTGCCGGGACCACCAGGTGATCAGATGTGGGTGGTGCCGGGACCCCCGGGTGATCAGATGTGGGTGGTGCCGAGACCGCAGGGTGATCAGAAGTGGGTGGTGCCGGGACCCCAGGTGATACATGTGGGTGGTGCCGGGACCCCCGGGTGATCAGAAGTGGGTGGTGCCGGGCCGGGACCCCCGGGTGATCAGAAGTGGGTGGTGCCGGGACCACCAGGTGATCAGATGTGGGTGGTGCCGGGAGATCAGATGTGGGTGGTGCCGAGACCGCAGGGTGATCAGAAGTGGGTGGTGCCAGGACCCCGTGTGATCATGATGTGGGTGGTGCCAGGACCCCCAGATTGGGGGTGATCAGATAGATTGTGGGTGGTGCCGGGACCCCCGGGTGATCAGAAGTGGGTGGTGCCGGGACCACCAGTGTGATCAGATTGTGGGTGGTGCCGGGAGATCAGATGTGGGTGGTGCCGAGACCCCGCAGGGTGATCAGAAGTGGGTGGTGCCAGGACCACCGTGTGATAGATATGTGGGTGGTGCCAGGACCCCCGGGTGATCAGATGTGGGTGGTGCCGGGACTGTCAGGTGATCAGAAGTGGGTGGTGCCGGTGACCCCCGGGTGTGATCAGAAGTGGGTGGTGCCAGGACCCCCGGGTGATCAGAAGTGGGTGGTGCCAGGACCCCCGGGTGATCAGATTGTGGGTGGTGCCAGTGACCCATCTATAGATTGGGGTGATCAGATGTGGGGTGGTGCCGGGACTGTCGGAGATCTCCCCCGTGGGGGGGGGACACATATTCAGAAGCTGGAGTGTGTCCAATATTCGGTGACCCCGTGTATAGACCGGATCTCTCCTCTCTCCAGGCTGGTGAAGCACGGCAATGAGTGTTTTTCCTCCTGACTCCTGTCCCTGTTCCTGGAAGGCCAAAGAATACTTCCCGGGAGAGGTTGTCATCCTCCTGCCACACCTGGTAAGTGCCGACCCCAATCCTCACCCTCAGTGACCCCATCTATAGATTGGGGTGTGTCCAATATTCGGTGACCCCGTGTATAGATTTGGGGTGTGTCCAATGTTTCGTGACCCCGTGTATAGATTGGGGTGTGTCCAATATTCGGGTGATCCCGTGTATAGATTGGGGTGTGCCCAATATTCGGTGACCCCGTGTATAGATTGGGGTGTGTCCAATATTCGCGTGTATAGATTGGGGTGACCCCGTGTATAGATTGGGGTGTGCCAATATTCGGTGACCCCGTGTATAGATTGGGGTGTGTCCAATATTCCGTGACCCTGTGTATAGATTGGGGTGTGTCCAATATTCGGTGACCCCGTGTATAGATTGGGGTGTGCCAATATTCGGTGACCCCGTGTACAGATTGGGGTGTGTTCAATATTCGGTGACCCCGTGTATAGATTGGGGTGTGACCCCGGTTTGTCCTGTGAAGAATCGTTTTCTGATTTTCTCGCCCATCCTCCAGCGTCTGCCATCATGGATCCTTCCAATGCTCCTTCCGGCCGTGTCCCGCCATGTGCACCTTCTATGGTGATCGCCATTTCCGGACCTTCGATGGTTTGGCCTTCGATTTCCTGGGATCCTGTAAAGTCCATCTGGTGAAGGTGAGCGGGGGGGTGGGGGGGCGGGGGGGGGATGTCTCTTATCCCGGGGGGGAGTCTCTGATCCCGGGGGGGGCGTCTCTTATCCCGGGGGGACGTCTCTTATCCCGGGGGGGGACGTCTCTTATCCCGGGGGGGCGTCTCTTATCCCTGGGGGGGCGGGGGGCGTCTCTTATCCCGGGGGGGACGTCTCTTATCCCGGGGGGGGGGGGGACGTCTCTTATATCCCGGGGGGACGTCTCTTATCCCGGGGGGCGTCTCTTATCCCGGGGGGGACGTCTCTTATCCCGGGGGGCGTCTCTTATCCCGGGGGATGTCTCTTATCCCGGGGGGAGTCTCTTATCCCGGGGGGGGGGGGAGTCTCTTATCCCGGGGGGAGTCTCTTATCCCGGGGGGAGTCTCTTATCCCGGGGGGGACGTCTCTTATCCCGGGGGGGACGTCTCTTATCCCGGGGGGGTG
Source organism: Staurois parvus (assembly GCA_951230385.1). NCBI lineage: Eukaryota > Metazoa > Chordata > Amphibia > Anura > Ranidae > Staurois > Staurois parvus. The sequence continues at coordinate 96,334 of CATNWA010016619.1, forward strand.
TCTCTTATCCCGGGGGGGGGCGTCTCTTATCCCTGGGAAAGGGGCGTCTCTTATCCCGGGGGGGCGTCTCCCATCCTGTGGGGGCGTCTCCCATCCCGTGGGGGCGTCTCCCATCCCGGGGGGACGTCTCCCATCCCGGGGGGGCGTCTCTTATTCCCCGGGGGGGACGTCTCTTATCCCGGGGGGGGGGGTGTCTCTTATCCGGGGGGGCGTCTCCCATCCTGGGGGGGGGGCGTCTCTTATCCCGGGGAAGGGGGCGTCTCTTATCCCGGGGGGGGGGGGCGTCTCTTATCCCGGGGGGCGTCTCTTATCCCGGGGGGCGTCGTCTCTTATCCCGGGGGGGGGCGTCTCTTATCCCGGGGGGCGTCACCCATCCCGGGGGGGGCGTCTCCCGTCCCAGGGGGGGGGGCGTCTCCCATCCCAGGGGGGGCGTCTCTTATCCCGGGGAAGGGGGCGGGGGCGTCTCTTATCCCCGGGGGGGGCGTCTCTTATCCCGGGGGGGGGCGTCTCTTATCCCGGGGAAGGGGGCGTCTCTTATCCCGGGGGGGGGCGTCTCTTATCCCGGGGGGGGGGGGCGTCTCTTATCCCGGGGGGGGGGGGGGGCGTCTCTTATCCCGGGGGGGGGCGTCTCTTATCCGGGGGGGGGGGGCGTCTCCCGTCCCGGGGGGGCGTCTCCCGTCCCAGGGGGGCGTCTCTCCCGTCCCGGGGGGGGCGTCTCCCATCCCGGGGGGCACTCTCTTATCCCAGGGGGGGCGTCTCCCATCCCGGGGGGGGCATCACCCATCCTGGGGGGGTGTCTCCCATCCTGGGGGGGGCATCACCCATCCTGGGGGGGCGTCTCTTATCCCGGGGGGGGGCGTCTCTTATCCCGGGGGGGGGGGGCGTCTCTTATCCCGGGGGGGGCGTCTCTTATCCCGGGGGGGGGCGTCGCCCGTCCCGGGGGGGGGCGTCTCCCATCCCGGGGGGCATCTCTTATTCCAGGGGGGGCGTCTCCCATCCGGGGGGGGGCATCACCCATCCTGGGGGGGCGTCTCCCATCCCGGGGGGGGGCATCACCCATCCCGGGGGGACGTCTCTTATCCCGGGGGGCGTCTCCCATCCCGGGGGGGGCATCACCCATCCTGGGGGGGCGTCTCCCATCCCGGGGGGGGCGTCACCCATCCCCCAATCTATGGTCAGCGGAGTAGAGAGTGGGCGGAGCTCCCTGTACACCCGGGGTCCCCGGCGTGTCCTGGTGGGTATGGTGTCACTAACACGGTTTTCTGTCTGGCAGAGTCTGACACCCGGCTTCTCGGTGATTGTGGAGAACGTGAATTGTTACAGCGCCGGGATCATCTGCAGGAAGTCCATCGCCATCCGTGTGGGAGAATCGCAGATCCTCTTTGATGATGACACCGGAAATCCGGTAACTTCCTCCATGAATGACCGATCACCACAGTGGCCCCATACATGGCTCATCCTGGGACCGAGGCATAACTAGAACCTTCAGGGCCCTGGTGCTGGAAACCATAAAGGGCCCCCCTAACTCTTACTGGGGCCCTCCATGGTGGCGGGAACACCAGGTCCCGATTGCCAGTGCGACCTTTGTGACCCTGGTAGTTCCGCCACTGGTGTCAGGATTTAAAAAAAAAATGTTTTATTTTATTTTTTTTATAATTTAATTAAATTTTTTACAATTTTATTTGTTACAATTTTTAGGGGGGTCGGGGGGGTCACACAGCGGCCCAATCACAGCGGGAGATGGATAGGAAGGGCGGTGGGGTGGCATGTAGAGGAACCAATCCCCTCTGTTTTCCCCTGATGAAAGGCTGCAGGAGGGGATTGGGTCCTCTGTATGCCCCCCTCATTCAGGTGTACAGGGGGCCACACAGGCCACACTGGAGCATGGGGTCAGGTCCCAATTAGGACCCTTGTGACCCTGTACATACGCCCCTGCTGTGACCACATTCCCCTCAGATCTGTGGTGGTGGGTGAAGGTTGGACACGTGGCACACGATTACGGTAGATCCCAGCTATGCATTGTTGACCAATAACCAGCTGGTGGCCCTCAGATTTCCTCGTGAAGTCGGCCATAGATGGACAGAGGAAAGTTCTCAGAACGTTGCCAAGTCGTTTGCTTTTACATTCGATTTCGGATGATGGACTTTGCTGAAGGAAATGCACTCCTAGACATGTTCCATCCTGTGGATTCCTCGTCCCTGCGGCTGAAGACGCCCGTGTGGCCCACTAATGGGCAGAAAGGACTTCCTTGTCCTGAGGTTGGGGATTTCTTCCCATCTATGGCCGGCTCTAGGCTCTGACTCCATCTCCGGGGAAATGGAGACAACGCCAACCAATCCAACACTTTTCCGCACATCTCAGGGGACCTCAGATCCTCCGGTCAGCAGATGACTTCCCCCAGACAGGTGAAGGGTTGACTTGCACCCTCTTCACGTGTCTGGATTGTAATCAATGGAGGAGGCTCGGGGTCACAGCCGTGTCTCTGGAATGCATTGTGGTGTCTGAGGTTCATGGCGGCTCAGGAGAAGAATGGCTGACAGTGGCTGTAACGGACATGTGAAATTTATTGTAAACGGACATGTGAATTTATTGTAACGGACATGTAAGATTTGAGTGGAAATATGGAATCCTAGCCATGACAGGTGAGTAGATGAGATGAGGCCACGCCCTCTCATTACAAAGGTGTGTGCAGGAACAGTCTGGTCATTAAGGATGTGTATATGGGCCCTGGGCAGTAGGGAAATGAGTAGAAGGTACAAATGATCTGGGGATCAGATGTGTATTATACACAATTACTCCATAGGCCTTCCAGACCCAATCATCATTTAGCATTAATTAGTCTAAAGCCCCGCCTCCTGGAGGTGACACCTTTTGTGTGTCAATCAGGTTATCACCTTCTGGGAAAGCCAGTGACAGCAGACAGACTGTGTGCCTTTGTGGAAGCTCTATAAGTAATATTCACATCAAAGAAGTATGTTTAATCTCTTATAAAAGCCAAAATATTAGTTGGAGAGATGGAAATGCTTCCTTTGTGCAGGCCATTCTGTACGCTACATTTACATATAAGAATCATATTTGTGGCTTGGGGAGGAGCCAGGGAAATGCATGGAATGATTAGATGACGCGGGGGTGCGACAGTCGGATGGTGTTTGGTACTGTTGCAATCGGCTGATGCGCTGGTGTCAGAAATCCAATCCCTGACTTGGTGTTCAGGTCAGTCTCGGCCCAATTGGACTTGGGCAGGTCCATACACAGTACCTCTTGTGGGCGGGTCAGGACCACCTCCCCCAGAGTCAATTGGCCGAAGACTAATGTCCCGCCCATGTCCAAATCGCCATAAATTGAACGCATGGACATTTGGACAGGGTGATCCGTACGGAGCTGGTTCGATTGACTAGCGGATTTGCCAAGTTTCTGGCTTGCTCCAGCCGCAGGGTAAAGTGTTATTCTGTCTTTTTATTCCCTTTTATTTTATAGTAAATTAGTCATTTGTGTGTCTTCTTATATCTTTGTATTTGCTGTAACCTTTTATCTTTTGTACATATTTTATGCCCCGCCCACTTTGGGAAATTAAATCTTAAAATTAATTAGTGACTTCTGTGTACTTAAGCTCGGGGTCATATCTTCGGAGAGACTAGATCGGAGAGACTAGATCAGAGAGATTAGATCAGAGAGACTAGATTGGGTTATATTGTATTGTATTTTAGTGCCTTTAAAACGCTCGGTTAAGCTCATTGCCAATCTGTATGCAACTGCACTGTGAGTGGGCAGATTGCACGAAGATTGCAAAGGTAACAGATCTGCCAGACGGAGATCTGTGTGTGTGGGGTGTCTCAACAGACCATTCTGCGGATAAACTGTTGGGTGGTGGCAGGCTACCTTCGTGGTGCGTCTGGTGTGGGGGTGTGTGGACAGTGGAGGGGTTATCAACACCGGGGTTCAAGCTAGGATAGCTGAAGGGACCTTAGAGGGGTGTGATTACTAAGCTGGTCCTCAACCCTAATCAGGGCACCAGGTTGTATGTAAGATCGTATCTGCCAGTGTGTGGTTGACCAGCTGGATTGGAGTGGAGTCTCCATCCGGTGGTGGCCAGAGGTAGTGCGGGCTGTGAAAAGGTATCACGGCTGATCTTATATACGGTTTGAGATATTTAAGTGTAAATCCTCTTTATTATCCCCTCTTTACCACCCTGTCACGGCCGCACGCGTGCGTCACGGTTAGCTAGTCGCTGTAGGCGTGGCGTGTGGTGGACACGTGACAGGGTGATCGTTTTAAGCGAATCCTTGACAGTGGCACACACGTGTATGAGAGCAATCGATTGAATGTTTGGAACACGTGAGGAACGGAGGTAGAGGAGGACCGGTATGGAACATGTGGGGAACGGAGGTGGAGGAGGACTGGCATGGAACACGTGAGGAACGGAGGTGGAGGAGGACCGGCGTGGAACACGTGAGGAACAAAGGTGGAGGAGGACCGGCGTGGAACACGTGAGGAACGGAGGTGGAGGAAGACCGGCATGGAACACGTGAGGAACGGAGGTGGAGGAGGACCGGCGTGGAACACGTGAGGAACGGAGGTGGAGGAGGACCGGCATGGAACACGTGCGGAACGGAGTTGAAGGAGGACCGGCATGGAAACACGTGAGGAACGGAGCTGGAGGGAGGACCGGCGTGGAACACGTGAGGAACGGAGGTGGAGGAGGACCGGCGTGGAACACGTGAGGAACGGAGGTGGAGGAGGACCGACGTGGAACACGTGAGGAACGGAGGTGGAGGAGGACCGGCATGGAACACGTGAGGAACGGGAGCTGGAGGAGGACCGGCGTGGAACACGTGAGGACGGAGGTGGAGGAGGACCGGCGTGGAACACGTGAGGAACGGAGGTGGAGGAGGACCGACGTGGAAACACGTGAGGAACGGAGGTGGAGGAGGACCGGCGTGGAACACGTGAGGAACGGAGTGGAGGAGGACCGGCGTGGAACACGTGAGGCAACGGAGCTGGAGGAGGACCGGCGTGGAACACGTGAGGAACGGAGGTGGAGGAGGACCGGCGTGGAACACGTGAGGAACGGAGCTGGAGGAGGACCGGCGTGGAACACGTGAGGAACGGAGCTGGAGGAGGACCGGCGTGGAACACGTGAGGAACGGAGGTGGAGGAGGACCGGCGTGGAACACGTGAGGAACGGAGGTGGAGGAGGACCGGCGTGGAACACGTGAGGAACGGAGGTGGAGGAGGACGGCGTGGAACACGTGAGGAACGGAGGTGGAGGAGGACCGGCGTGGAACACGTGAGGAACGGAGGTGGGGAGGACCGGCGTGGAACACGTGAGGAACGGAGCTGGAGGAGGACCGGCGTGGAACACGTGAGGAACGGAGGTGGAGGAGGACCGGCATGGAACACGTGAGGAACGGATGGTGGAGGAGGACCGGCATGGAACACGTGAGGAACGTGGACTCCATCTCTCTCCTCCATTCATAGATAAAAAAGGGGGCGCTTATACAGTGACTGACCACTGATGGCCAATCAGAGGCTATGACAGCGATCATGGATTGGACCTGTAATCGGAGTCCTGGGTCCGGATCGTCAGAACGGGACCCGGGGCTCTCAGTGGCACCGCAGTCATTGTGCTGGGAGCGCGCCCTGCAGCACACAGACAGGTACGTAGATATGTGGCCCGTGGAGGAAGGAAAGCCGTGTTCTGTGGGGCCCCATGTTTGTGTGAGGTCGGTGGGAAGGGGTCGAAGGTGAAATGCGTTAATAGTAATACATATAAAAGGTGATCCGTGACATCCGCTGCGACGGGTGCAAGCCATGTATCGCTCAGGAAGACACGGACCAGCTGGTACCGTAACATGACGGAGCTCCGTGATCTGGCGGCGTGACGTCTCAGTGTGCTCCTTCCTTGACGTGTTTCGAGGAGACGTTCGCTTGCACCAATCACAGTGGATGTTACTTGTCACCCAGCATTTCATCTCTAAATACTACACTGGGGATCCCCTCATTCTGCCCCGCACCCCCCAGCTGTCCTCTGATGACCCCCCCGGAGTCCCTAACGGGGAGTCCTGGCTGACCTGTCATATCCTGTAACCAGATGGAGGGCCGATTACCCCCACCTGAGAAGGGAAACCTGACAGACCACTAATATACCATACAACACGCTAATTATACACGCATCTGGTGAGTGAGCATTTTTTATCCATTTCTTGCACACTCACCTGAACATATCGAGTGTACCGGGTAGAATGCAACATCAGGGGATTGGATGAACTGTGCTCATTCATGGATTCATGTCTCAGTATTTACTGACATAAGTGTGGGATAATGACACGGATACTGACACGGGTAATGACACGGGTAATGACACGGATAATGACACGGATACTGATACGGGTAACTGACACGGGTACTGACACGGGTACTGACACGGGTAATGACACGGATAATGACACGGGTATGACACGGGTATGACACGGATAATGACACGGATACTGATACGGGTACTGACACGGGTACTGACACGGGTAATGACACGGATACTGACACGGATACTGATACTGACACGGTTACTGACACGGGTAATGACACGGGTAATGACACGGGGAAATGACACGGGTAATGACATGGATACTGACACGGGTAATGACACGGATACTGACACGGATACTGACACGGATACTGACACGGGTAATGACACGGGTAATGACACGGGTACTGACACGGATATTGACACGGGTAATGACACGGATACTGACACGGATACTGACACGGATACGGACACGGGTAATGACACGGGTAATGACACGGGTAATGACACTGATACTTGACACGGATACTGACATGGGTAATGACACGGATAATGACACGGATACTGACACGGATAATGACACGGATACTGACACGGATACTGACACGGATACTGACACGGATAATGACACGGATAATGACACGGATACTGACACGGATACTGACACGGGTAATGACACGGATATTGACACGGATAATGACACGGATACTGACACGGATACTGACACGGGTAATGACACGGATACTGACACGGATAATGACACGGATACTGACACGGATAATGACACGGATACTGACACGGATACGACACGGATAATGACACGGATACTGACACGGATACTGACACGGATACTGACACGGATACTGACACACTGACACGGGTAATGACACGGATACTGACACGGATACTGACACGGGTAATGACACGGATACTGACACGGATAATGACACGGATAATGACACGGATACTGACACGGATAATGACACGGATACTGACACGGATAATGACACGGATACTGACACGGATAATGACACGGATAATGACACGGATACTGACACGGATACTGACACGGATACTGACACGGGTAATGACACGGATACTGACACGGATAATGACACGGATAATGACACGGATACTGACACGGATACTGACACGGATACTGACACGGATAATGACACGGATACTGACACGGGTAATGACACGGATACTGACACGGATAATGACACGGATACTGACACGGATACTGACACGGATAATGACACGGATACTGACACGGGTAATGACACGGATACTGACACGGATAATGACACGGATACTGACACGGGTAATGACACGGATACTGACACGGATAATGACACGGATACTGACACGGATACTGACACGGATAATGACACGGATACTGACACGGGTAATGACACGGATACTGACACGGATAATGACACGGATACTGACACGGGTAATGACACGGATACTGACACGGATAATGACACGGATACTGACACGGATACTGACACGGATACTGATACTTCGTCTCGGCGGAGAATCGATGAACTTTTATTCATTTTATTATTTATTCTCTGAAGTTGACATTTTCTGGTTCACAAATAGATTTATATGCAGATTTGTCTTCCCAACAATCTCAGCGCTGCACCTTATTTATAGTGTGGTTGGTGATGGGGGGAGGGGGGGGGTTGGTGATGGGGGGGGGAGGGGCTTGGTAATGGGGGGGGGGAGGGGTTGGTGATGGGGGGGGGGGGTTGGTGATGGGGGGGTGGTGATGGTGATGGGGGGGGGGCTTTGGTGATGGGGGGAGGGGGGGTGGTGGTGATGTGGGGTGATGGGGGGAGGGGGGGTGGTGGTAATGGGGGGGTAGGGGGGGTTGGTGTTGGGGGGGGGGAGGGTGTTATGGGAGGGGGGGAGGGGACCACATTTTGGTTTTGGTGGGAGGGTCAGGAACAAACGCCGTGCAGTGATAGGCTGGCAGTGAGGGGCGGGTCTGACGATGTGTTCGTTGTGTCAGAGTTCGTCCAGCATGGGTGGATAAGAGGCAGGAAGTCCACGTCTGGCAGGCCGGATTCTACACCTTCGTCCACTTCCCGCGGGAGGACGTCACTGTCCTGTGGGACCAACGGACCACCATCCATGTACAAGTGGGACCTCGGTGGCAGGTGAACGTGGCTCTGCAGCTAGGCATGATCTCCCCTCCCCCCCCACCTGATCTCATCTCCCCCCCACCCTCATTCACCCCCCCAATCTCATCTCCCCCCCACCCTCATCTCACCCCCCCAATCTCATCTCCCCCCCCCCACCCTCATCTCCCCCCCACCCTCATCTCACACCCCCCCCCAATCTCATCTCACCCCCCCAATCTCATCTCCCCCCCCCCAATCTCATCTCACCCCCCCAATCTCATCTCCCCCCCACCCTCATCTCACCCCCCCCCAATCTCATCTCACCCCCCCAATCTCATCTCCCCCCCACCCTCATCTCCCCCCCACCCTCAGCCTCCCCCCCAATCTCATCTCCCCCCCCACCCTCATCTCACCCCCCCAATCTCATCTCCCCCCACCCTCATCTCACCCCCCCCAATCTCATCTCACCCCCACCCCTCATCTCACCCCCCAATCTCTTCATCTCACCCCCACCCTCATCTCACCCCCCCCCAATCTCATCTCACCCCCACCCTCATCTCACCCCCCCAATCTCATCTCCCCCCCACCTTCATCTCCCCCCCACCTTCATCTCCCCCCCCACCCTCATCTCCCCCCCCAATCTCATCATCCCCCCCCCACTCTCATCTCACCCCCCCAATCTCATCTCCCCCCCACCCTCATCATCTCACCCCCCCCTCATCTCCCCCCCCCCACCCTCATCTCACCCCACCCCATCTCACCCCCCCAATCTCATCTCCCCCCCCCCCCACCCTCATCTCCCCCCCCCAATCTCATCTCCCCCCACCCTCATCTCCCCCCCCACCCTCATCTCTCCCCCCCAATCTCATCTCCCCCCACCCTCATCTCCCCCCCCAATCTCATCTCCCCCCACCCTCATCTCACCCCCCCCAATCTCATCTCCCCCCCCCCATCTCATCTCCCCCCACCCTCATCTCACCCCCCCATCCTCATCTCACCCCCCAATCTCATCTCCCCCCCCCCCCATCTCATGCTTTTTTCCTGCCATTCCAGGGACTGTTGGCCGGACTTTGTGGTAACTTTGACCTGAAGACGGTGAATGAGATGAGAACTCAGGTGACCAACCCCCAGGAATTCGGGGCCAGCTGGGTGCTGAGCGAGGTAACACACGGGAATCACCACGGATACATGGTTACACCGCGTGTACTGTGCTGGTCTCTGTATGTAGCGGTGTCTGTATGTAGCGGTGTCTGTATGTAGCGGTGTCTGTATGTAGCGGTCTCTGTATGTAGCGGGTGTCTGTCTGTATGTAGCGGTGTCTCTGTATGTCTGTGTCTCTGTATGTAGCGGTGTCTGTATGTAGCGGTGTCTGTATGTAGCGGTGTCTGTGTATGTAGCGGTCTCTGTATGTAGCGGTGTCTGTGTATGTAGCGGTGTCTGTATGTAGCGGGGTCTCTGTATGTAGCGTGTCTCTGTATGTAGCGGTGTCTCTGTATGTAGCGGTGTCTCTGTATGTAGCGGTGTCTCTGTATGTAGCGGGGTCTCTGTATGTAGCGGGTGTCTCTGTATGTAGCGGTGTCTGTATGTAGCGGTCTCTCTGTATGTAGCGGGTCTCTGTATGCGGTGTCTCTGTATGTAGCGGGGTCTCTGTATGTAGCGGTGTCTGTATGTAGCGGTGTCTGTATGTAGCGGTGTCTCTGTGTCTGTCTGTATGTAGCGGTGTCTGTATGTCTGTATGTAGCGGTGTCTCTGTATGTCGGTGTCTGTATGTAGCGGTGTCTGTATGTAGCGGTGTCTCTGTATGTAGCGGGTGTCTGTATGTAGCGGTGTCTGTATGTAGCGGGTCTCTGTATGTAGCGGTGTCTGTATGTAGCGGTGTCTCTGTATGTATGTATGTAGCGGTGTCTGTGTATGTAGCGGTGTCTCTGTATGTAGCGGTGTCTGTATGTAGCTCTGTATGTAGCGGTCTCTGTATGTAGCGGTCTCTGTATGTAGCGGTCTCTGTATGTAGCGATGTCTGTATGTAGCGGTGTCTGTATGTAGCGGTGTCTCTGTATGTAGCGGTGTCTGTATGTAGCGGTGTCTGTATGTAGCGGTGTCTCTGTATGTAGCGGTGTCTGTATGTAGCGGTGTCTGTATGTAGCGGTGTCTGTGTATGTAGCGGTGTCTCTGTATGTAGCGGGTCTCTGTATGTAGCGGTGTCTCTGTATGTAGCGGTGTCTGTGTATGTAGCGGTGTCTGTATGTAGCGGTGTCTGTGTATGTAGCGTGTGTCTGTATGTAGCGGTGGTCTCTCTGTATGTAGCGGTCTCTGTATGTAGCGGTGTCTGTATGTAGCGGTGTCTGTGTATGTAGCGGTCTCTGTATGTAGCGGTGTCTCTGTATGTAGCGGTGTCTGTATGTAGCTGTATGTAGCGGTGTCTGTATGTAGCGGTGTCTGTATGTAGCGGTGTCTCTGTATGTAGCGGTGTCTCTGTATGTAGCGGTGTCTGTATGTGTCTGTATGTAGCGGTGTCTCTGTATGTAGCGGTGTCTGTATGTAGCGGTGTCTCTGTATGTAGCGGTGTCTCTGTATGTAGCGGTCTCTGTATGTAGCGGGTGTCTGTATGTAGCGGTCTCTGTATGTAGCGGTGTCTCTGTATGTAGCGGTGTCTGTATGTAGCGGTGTCTCTGTATGTAGCGGTGTCTCTGTATGTAGCGGTGTCTGTATGTAGCGGGTGTATGTAGCGGTGTCTCTGTATGTAGCGGTGTCTCTGTATGTAGCGGTGTCTCTGTATGTAGCGGTGTCTGTATGTAGCGGTCTCTGTATGTAGCGGTCTCTGTATGTAGCGGTGTCTGTATGTAGCGGTGTGTGTCTGTATGTAGCGGTGTCTGTATGTAGCGGTGTCTGTATGTAGCGGTGTCTGTATGTAGCGGTGTCTCTGTATGTAGCGGTGTCTCTGTATGTAGCGGTCTGTGTATGTAGCGGTGTCTCTGTATGTAGCGGTGTCTCTGTATGTAGCGGTGTCTCTGTATGTAGCGGTGTCTGTATGTAGCGTGTCTGTATGTAGCGGTGTCTCTGTATGTAGCTCTGTATGTAGCGGTGTCTGTATGTAGCGGTGTCTCTGTATGTAGCGGTGTCTCTGTATGTAGCGGTGTCTGTGTATGTAGTAGCGGGTCTCTGTATGTAGCGGTCTCTGTATGTAGCGGGTGTCTGTATGTAGCGGTGTCTCTGTATGTAGCGGTGTCTCTGTATGTAGCGGTGTCTCTGTATGTAGCGGTCTCTGTATGTAGTATGTAGCGGGTCTCTGTATGTAGCGGTGTCTCTGTATGTAGCGTGTCTCTGTATGTAGCGGTCTCTGTATGTAGCTCTGTATGTAGCGGTGTGTCTGTATGTAGCGGTGTCTCTGTATGTAGCGGTGTCTGTATGTAGTGTGTCGGTGTCTGTATGTAGCGGTGTCTCTGTATGTAGCGGTGTCTCTGTATGTAGCGGTGTCTGTATGTAGCGGTGTCTCTGTATGTAGCGGTCTCTGTATGTAGCGGTGTCTCTGTATGTAGCGGTGTCTCTGTATGTAGCGGTGTCTCTGTATGTAGCGGTGTCTGTATGTAGCGGTGTCTGTATGTATGTATGTAGCGTGTCTCTGTATGTAGCGGTGTCTGTATGTAGCGGTGTCTCTGTATGTAGCGGTGTCTCTGTATGTAGCGGTCTGTATGTAGCGGTGTCTCTGTATGTAGCGGTGTCTGTATGTAGCGGTGTCTGTATGTAGCGGTGTCTCTGTATGTAGCGGTGTCTCTGTATGTAGCGGTGTCTGTATGTAGCGGTGTCTGTATGTAGCGGTGTCTGTGTATGTAGCGGTGTCTGTATGTAGCGGTGTGTCTCTGTATGTAGCGGTGTCTCTGTATGTAGCGGGTGTCTGTATGTAGCGGTGTCTCTGTATGTAGCGGTCTGTATGTAGCGGTGTCTCTGTATGTAGCGGTGTCTCTGTATGTAGCGGTGTCTCTGTATGTAGCGGTGTCTGTATGTAGCGGTGTCTGTCTGTATGTAGCGGTGTCTGTATGTAGCGGTGTCTGTATGTAGCGGTGTCTCTGTATGTAGCGGTCTCTGTATGTAGCGGTCTCTGTATGTAGCGGTGTCTGTGTATGTAGGTGTGTCTGTATGTAGCGGTGTCTCTGTATGTAGCGGGTCTCTGTATGTAGCGGTGTCTCTGTATGTAGCGGTCTCTGTATGTAGCGGTGTCTGTATGTAGCGGTGTCTGTATGTAGCGGTGTCTGTATGTAGCGGTGTCTGTATGTAGCGGTGTCTCTGTATGTAGCGGTGTCTCTGTATGTAGCGGTGTCTCTGTATGTAGCGGTGTCTGTATGTAGCGGGTGTCTGTATGTAGCGGTGTCTCTGTATGTAGCGGTGTCTGTATGTAGCGGGTGTCTCTGTATGTAGCGGTGTCTGTATGTAGCGGTGTCTGTATGTAGCGGTGTCTCTGTATGTAGCGGTGTCTGTATGTAGCGGTGTCTGTATGTAGCGGTGTCTGTATGTAGCGGTGTCTCTGTATGTAGCGGTGTCTGTATGTAGCGGTGTCTCTGTATGTAGCGGTGTCTCTGTATGTAGCGGTGTCTGTATGTAGCGGTGTCTGTCTGTATGTAGCGGTGTCTCTGTATGTAGCGGTGTCTCTGTATGTAGCGGTGTCTCTGTATGTAGCGGTCTCTGTATGTAGCGGTGTCTGTATGTAGCGGTGTCTGTATGTAGCGGTGTCTGTATGTAGCGGTGTCTCTGTATGTAGCGGTGTCTGTATGTAGCGGTGTCTCTGTATGTAGCGGTGTCTCTGTATGTAGCGGTGTCTCTGTATGTAGCGGTGTGTCGGTGTCTGTATGTAGCGGTGTCTCTGTATGTAGCGGTGTCTCTGTATGTAGCGGTGTCTGTATGTAGCGGTGGTGTCTGTGTATGTAGCGGTGTCTGTATGTAGCGGTGTCTGTATGTAGCGGTGTCTGTGTATGTAGCGGTGTCTGTATGTAGCGGTCTCTGTATGTAGCGGTGTCTGTATGTAGCGGTGTCTGTATGTAGCGGGTCTCTGTATGTAGCGGTGTCTGTATGTAGCGGTGTCTCTGTATGTAGCGGTGTCTCTGTATGTAGCGGTGTCTCTGTATGTAGCGGGTCTCTGTATGTAGCGGGTCTCTGTATGTGTAGCGGTGTCTCTGTATGTAGCGGTGTCTGTGTATGTAGCGGTGTCTCTGTATGTAGCGGGTCTCTGTATGTAGCTCTGTATGTAGCGGTGTCTGTATGTAGCGGTGTCTCTGTATGTAGCGTGTCTGTGTATGTAGCGGTGTCTGTATGTAGCGGTGTCTGTATGTAGCGGTCTCTGTATGTAGCGGGGTCTCTGTATGTAGCGGTGTCTGTATGTAGCGGTCTCTCTCCGTGCTCACTCTCGTCCCGTGTGTCCCGTGTGCAGTGTGCGGACAGCCCGGACACCAGGACCCCTTGCACCCTCAATCCTCTGCGGGAACCCTTCGCCAAGAAGGAATGCGCCATTTTACTGAGCGAAGTGTTTGAAGCCTGCCACCCCCCGTGGTGAGTTCCTGTACTGCATGCTGTGCTCCATGATGGTCTCTAGGATGATGCCGGGACCCCAATCCCTTCACATGGGGGGGGAGGTGGCAGCTGCTACGGGGCCCTAGACCTGGGGGGCCCCAGCTGTGACTCCCCTCTAGTTGCAGCAGTAGGGAGGAGGGGCTTGTCACATGTACTCTTGTGGGAGGTACACCGCCTCAGCAGGGGCGGGGTCTTATTAATAATGATGTCATAACCCAGACTTATTTAGCTCCGCCTCCTTGATGCACATGAGGCTCACATGTACTATACACTCCTCTCACACTCCAGGTGGACGTCACGTGGTTTTACTCCAACTGTCTGTCAGACACATGTGGCTGCAATCGTGGTGGAGACTGCGAATGTTTCTGTACCAGCGTGTCCGCCTACGGCCACCAGTGCTGCCAGCAGGGAATCAGCGTGGACTGGAGATCACCGCGGCTGTGTCGTGAGTACGCTCGGCGCCGTCTGTCTGTATCTCCACCCACGTATCCCCACCACGTATCCCCACCACGTATCCCCACCATGTATCCCCCCACCACGTATCCCCACCACGTATCCCCACCACGTATCCCCACACGTATCCCCAACATGTATCCCCACCACGTATCCCCAACACGTATCCCCAACACGTACTAATCCCCCACCACGTATCCCCACCACGTATCCCCACACGTATCCCCAACACGTATCCCCACACCACGTATCCCCCACCACGTATCCCCCCCACACGTATCCCCACCACGTATCCCCACCACGTATCCCCAACCACGTATCCCCACCACGTATCCCCACCACGTATCCCCACCACGTATCCCACCACGTATCCCCAACACGTATCCCCGCCACGTATCCCCACCACGTATCCCCACCACGTATCCCCATCACGTATCCCCACCACGTATCCCCCACGTATCCCCACCACGTATACCACCACGTATCCCCACCACGTATCCCCCAACACCACGTATCCCCACCACATATCCCCGCCATGTGTCTCCACACGTATTTCCAACGTGTATCTCCAATGTGTATCCCCGCACGTATCCCCACCACGTATCTCCACACGTATCCCCACCACGTATCTCCACACGTATCCCCACCACGTATCTCCACACGTATCTCCACCACGTATCCCCACCAACGTATCCCCGCCACGTATCTCCACACGTATTTCCAACGTGTATCTCCACCGTGTATCTCCACCGTGTATCTCCACCGTGTATCCCCACCACGTATCCCAACCACGTATCCCAACCACGTATCCCAACCACGTATCTTCACCAGGTATCTCCAACGTGTATCCCCACCACGTATCCCCACCACGTATCCCCACCACGTATCCCCACCATCTATCCCCACCTCATATCCCCAACACGCATCCCCACCGTGTATCTCCATCACGCATCCCCACCACGCATCCCCGCCACGCATCCCCGCCACGCATCTCCACCACGTATCCCCATCGTGTATCCCCACCTCATATCCCCACCACTTATCTTACACGCAGGATGTGACATCACAGGACACTGATTACACGCAGGATGTGACATCACAGGACACTGATTACACGCAAGATGTGACATCACAGGACACTGATTACACGCAAGATGTGACATCACAGGACACTGATTACACGCAGGATGTGACATCACAGATCACCGATTACACGCAGGATGTGACATCACAGGACACTGATTACACGCAGGATGTGACATCACAGGACACTGATTACACGCAGGATGTGACATCACAGATCACCGATTACACGCAGGATTTGACATCACAGGACACTGATTACACGTAGGATGTGACATCACAGGACACTGATTACACGCAGGATGTGAGGACATCACAGGACACTGATTACACGTAGGATGTGACATCACAGGACACTGATTACACGCAGGATGTGACATCACAGATCACTGATTACACGCAGGATGTGACATCACAGATCACTGATTACACGCAGGATGTGACATCACAGATCACCGATTACACGCAGGATGTGACATCACAGGTCACCGATTACACGCAGGATGTGACATCACAGGTCACTGATTACACGCAGGATGTGACATCACAGGTCACCGATTACACGCAGGATGTGACATCACAGGTCACTGATTACACGCAGGATGTGACATCACAGATCACTGATTACACGCAGGATGTGACGGGTCGCAGACTCTGATTTCTGTTTTTTCTCTCCCTCAGCCTATGACTGCGAATTCTACAACAAAGGTGAGCGTTTCTGTCCTGCAACACTCCGGTATATGTTGGTGCTACTGAGTCCTCCACACGGGGGCAGCATTGTACCCAGGAGGTCCTCTGATGTCTCGTATTGCAGGCATGTATATGTCATGTGATCTCCAGCTAGGGAAGGTGTAGGTCCTCTGATGTCTCGTATTGCAGGCGTGTATATATGTCATGTGATCTCCAGTCCTAGGGAAGGTGTAGGTCCTCTGATGTCTCGTATTGCAGGCGTGTATATATGTCATGTGATCTCCAGTCCTAGGGAAGATGTAGGAGGTCCTCTGATGTCACGTATTGCAGGCGTGTATATATGTCATGTGATCTCCAGTCCTAGGGAAGGTGTAGGTTCTCTGATGTCTCGTATTGCAGGCGTGTATATGTCATGTGATCTCCAGTCCTAGGGAAGGTGTAGGTCCTCTGATGTCACGTATTGCAGGCGTGTATATATGTCATGTGATCTCCAGTCCTAGGGAAGGTGTAGGAAGTCCTCTGATGTCTCGTATTGCAGGCGTGTATATGTCATGTGATCTCCAGTCCTAGGGAAGGTGTAGGTCCTCTGATGTCTCGTATTGCAGGCGTGTGTATATATGTCATGTGATCTCCAGTCCTAGGGAAGGTGTAGGAGGTCCTCTGATGTCACGTATTGCAGGCGTGTGTATATATGTCATGTGATCTCCAGTCCTAGGGAAGGTGTAGGAGGTCCTCTGATGTCACGTATTGCAGGCGTGTATATGTCATGTGATCTCCAGTCCTAGGGAAGATGTAGGTCCTCTGATGTCACGTATTGCAGGCGTGTATATGTAATGTGATCTCCAGTCCTAGGGAAGGTGTAGGTCCTCTGATGTCTCGTATTGCAGGCGTGTATATATGTCATGTGATCTCCAGTCCTAGGGAAGGTGTAGGTCCTCTGATGTCACGTATTGCAGGCGTGTATATATGTCATGTGATCTCCAGTCCTAGGGAAGATGTAGGTCCTCTGATGTCACGTATTGCAGGCGTGTATATGTCATGTGATCTCCAGTCCTAGGGAAGATGTGTAGGAGGTCCTCTGATGTCTCGTATTGCAGGCGTGTATATATGTCATGTGATCTCCAGTCCTAGGGAAGATGTAGGTCCTCTGATGTCACGTATTGCAGGCGTGTATATATGTCATGTGATCTCCAGTCCTAGGGAAGATGTAGGTCCTCTGATGTCACGTATTGCAGGCGTGTATATGTCATGTGATCTCCAGTCCTAGGGAAGATGTAGGTCCTCTGATGTCACGTATTGCAGGCGTGTATATGTCATGTGATCTCCAGTCCTAGGGAAGGGGCCGTACCGCCTGCGCAGTTATTCGCACTCAGCTCTGGTCCTGTCGGTTCGGTGGTCGGACGCCATGGTGACTGCGGTGAGAGGAGACGGCACCATCCCTGGTCACTCCGCCATCTTCATGCTGACCCCCGGCCTCTACAGATCGCACGGTGAGACCATTTATTCCCCGCCATTGTGGCGCAGTCCATCCCCCCTCCCCCGCTGACCGCGTGTCACTTCCTCCGCAGACCGCAATCTCGTCTCTCTGGAATTGGCTGATCGACCAAACTACTTCCTGTGTGCGTCCAATAACGGGAGTCT
Organism: Staurois parvus; assembly: GCA_951230385.1. Taxonomy (NCBI): domain Eukaryota; kingdom Metazoa; phylum Chordata; class Amphibia; order Anura; family Ranidae; genus Staurois; species Staurois parvus. The sequence continues at coordinate 114,196 of CATNWA010016619.1, forward strand.
GCTGGTCGCCAAGTGGGGGCGGAGCCAAGTCTTCCAGAGCCGAGCGACGTTCCTAATCCGACAGAACGCCTGGATGGCCGGCTACAGCGCCTTCGAGAGCTTCGCCAATCCCGGACACTTCCTGCGACTTTCCCCGACCGCCATCCACCTCAGCAGATACCGCCACTCCGCCGCCTACCGCCGCTCCACCCTCTTCCAGCTATCAGGTACGCCTGATGTGGGCGGAGTCCTGACCACATCACTGCGATACTCCCCTGTAATATGGGCGGAGTCCTGACCACATCATACATGGAATATGGGCGGAGTCCTGACCGATACTCCCCTGTAATATGGGCGGAGTCCTGACCACATCACTGCGATACTCCCCTGTAATATGGGCGGAGTCCTGACCACATCACTGCATACATGGAATATGGGCGGAGTCCTGACCACATCATGCGATACTGCGATACCTCCCCTGTAATATGGGCGGAGTCCTGACCACATCACTGTCATACATGGAATATGGGCGGAGTCCTGACCACATCACTGCGATACTCTCTGTAATATGGGCGGAGTCCTGACCACATCACTGTCATACATGGAACATGGGCGGAGTCCTGACCACATCACTGTCATATATGGAATATGGGCGGAGTCCTGACCACATCGCTATGATACTCCCCTGTAATATGGGCGGAGTCCTGACCACATCACTGTCATACATGGAATATGGGCGGAGTCCTGACCACATCACTGTCATACATAGAATATAGTCCTGACCACATCATATGCGATACTCCCCTGTAATATGGGCGGAGTCCTGACCACATCACTGTCATACATGGAATATGGGCGGAGTCCTGACCACATCGCTATGATACTCCCCTGTAATATGGGCGGAGTTCTGACCACATCGCTATGAATATTCACCTGTAATATGGGCATGGGAGTCCTGACCACATCGCTACACCTGTAATATGGGCGGAGTCCTGACCACATCGCTATGATACACAGAATATGGGCGGAGTGCTGAATACATCACTATGATACTCCGCCCTTATGTGATCTCTGCACCAAGCTCCTCCAAGCCCCCCGTATACAGAGAGTCGGGTATACAGAGAGTCGGGGTGTAAGCCCCTCGTATACAGAGAGTCGGGGTGTTATCCCCCCGTATACAGAGAGTCGGGGTGTTATCCCCCCGTATACAGAGAGTCGGGGGTGTTAGTCGGGGTGTTATCCCCCCGTATACAGAGAGTCGGGGTGTAAGCCCCTCGTATACAGAGAGTCGGGGTGTAAGCCCCCCGTATACAGAGACAGAGAGTCGTCGGGGTGTAAGCCCCTCGTATACAGAGAGTCGGGGTGTAAGCCCCTCGTATACAGAGAGTCGGGGTGTAAGCCCCCCCCCGTATACAGAGAGTCGGGGTTATCCCCCCGTATACAGAGAGTCGGGGTGTAAGCCCCTCGTATACAGAGAGTCGGGGTGTTATCCCCCCGTATACAGTGAGTCGGGGTGTTATCCCCCCGTATACAGTGAGTCGGGGTGTAATCCCCCCGTATACAGAGAGTCGGGGTGTTATCCCCCCGTATACAGAGAGTCGGGGTGTAAGCCCCCCGTATACAGAGAGTCGGGGTGTAATCCCCCTGTATACAGAGAGTCGGGGTGTAAGCCCCCCGTATACAGAGCGTCGGGGGTGTAAGCCCCCCGTATACAGAGAGTCGGGGTGTGTAAGCCCCCCGTATACAGAGAGTCGGGGTGTTATCCCCCCGTATACAGAGAGTCGGGGTGTTATCCCCCCGTATACAGAGAGTCGGGGTGTAAGCCCCCCGTATACAGAGAGTCGGGGTGTAAGCCCCCCGTATACAGAGAGTCGGGGTGTTATCCCCCCATATACAGAGAGTCGGGGTGTTATCCCCCCGCATACAGGGAGAGTGATGGGAGTGACTTTGGGTGTAAGCCCATGGCATACAGGCTCACTTAGGGTGTGATGGGCCCAGTGGACTTTGGGTGGGGGGCCCATGGAACACGGCTCACTTTTTGGGGGGTGGAACACAGCTCACTTTGGGGGGGGCCCATGGAACACAGCTCACTTTGGGTGGGGGGCCCATGGAACACAGCCCCCATTGGAGAGGTGGGGAGACCCCTGTCTCAGCTCCCCATATCCCTCTTATGTGTAAGTCACCCTGTGCCTGTTAGGGGTACAGGGGGATCTGTCCTAATATTGGGGGGGGGGGGTTGTGGATTGTTTGGTGTCATGTGGCTGCATCCCATTGTTCTATTGTGTGTCTGGCTTGGGGGCAAACTATTATGGGATGTATGTGTTTGTGTATTGGCTTGGTGGGGGGGGGGGTGTCTCCAGCAGCCCTCCCTCCTGATGGGACTGTCTGCTGGTGTGTCTCTTGTTACTAAATGTTCATTGCCCCGCCCTGTGTCATTATGCAGGGAGGGGGGATTTTTCCGCTCCGTGTAAATTATGCGGGGAGGGGGGATTGCCCCGCCCCATGCCATTATGCGGGGAGGGGGGATTGCCCCGCCCCATGCCATTATGCGGGGAGGGGGGATTGCCCCGTGCTATTATGCGGGGAGGGGGGATTGCCCCCCCCCGTGCCATTATGCGGGGAGGGGGGATTGCCCCGCCCCGTGCCATTATGTGGGGAGGGGGGATTGCCTCGCCCCGTGCCATTATGCGGGGAGGGGGGATTGCCCCGCCCCGTGCCATTATGCGGGGAGGGGGGATTGCCCCGCCCCGTGCTATTATGTGGGGAGGGGGGATTGCCCCGCCCCGTGCCATTATGCGGGGAGGGGGGATTGCCCCGTGCTATTATGTGGGGAGGGGGGATTGCCCCGCCCCGTGCCATTATGCGGGGAGGGGGATTGCCCCGCCCCGTGCCATTATGCGGGGGGGGGGGATTGCCCCGGGGGGATTGCCCCGCCCCGTGCCATTATGGGGAGGGGGGATTGCCCCGCCCCGTGCCATTATGCGGGGAGGGGGGATTGCCCCGCCCCGTGTTATTATGCAGTGTGGGGATGGTTCCGTTACATCGGGGTGTTGGCCCCCCATATACAGAGAGTGGGGGATGCTTGGCTTATGTTCCTAAATGTGGGTGTGGCTTCATATAAACGGACGTAGATGATTGGCTTGAGATTTTAGAGGAATAAATGACATTGATGGCTGATTGGACGATCTCTCATCTTTCTCTCTGTATTCAGAGTCTCCAGTGGCGCTGCGATCGGCCTGCCAGTGGCGCTATGACTCGTGTTCCGGCGCGTGTTTCAGGACCTGCAGAGACCCGGCGGGGGACCGCTGTGCAGACGTCCCAAAGTAAGTGACAACATGAGGCAGAGAGGGAGGAGAGCACTCTGATACCTGGAGCTGCAGAGAGTCTTGTGACTCCCCCAAGCACCTCCCACATCCTCTCCAAAGGCGGGAGGAGGAGGAGCCATGTCTGGCTGCCCAGCATTCCTGCTTATGGGAGATCCAGGATTGGTTCTTGCCTGTTCCTGCATGTCATCTGCTTTCTGATAGGTAGTCCCCCCCCCCCCCCCCCCCCCCCCCCAGGGTGGTGGTGGTCCCGGATCTTCTGACACATAGTAGTATCTCTGTCCTCCCCCAGGGTGGTGGTCCTGGATCTTCTGACATGTAGTAGTATCTCTGTCCTCCCCCCAGGGTGGTGGTCCCTGGATCTTCTGACATGTAGTAGTATCTCTGTCCTCCCCCCAGGGTGGTGGTCCTGGATCTTCTGACATGTAGTAGTATCTCTGTCCTCCCCCCAGGGTGGTGGTCCCGGATCTTCTGACACATAGTAGTATCTCTGTCCTCCCCCAGGGTGGTGGTCCCGGATCTTCTGACATGTAGTAGTATCTCTGTCCTCCCCCCAGGGTGGTGGTCCCGGATCTTCTGACATGTAGTAGTATCTCTGTCCTCCCCCCAGGGTGGTGGTCCCGGATCTTCTGACATGTAGTAGTATCTCTGTCCTCCCCCCAGGGTGGTGGTCCCGGATCTTCTGACATGTAGTAGTATCTCTGTCCTCCCCCCAGGGTGGTGGTCCCGGATCTTCTGACATGTAGTAGTATCTCTGTCCTCCCCCCAGGGTGGTGGTCCCGGATCTTCTGACATGTAGTAGTATCTCTGTCCTCCCCCCAGGGTGGTGGTCCCGGATCTTCTGACACTGTAGTAGTATCTCTGTCCTCCCCCCAGGGTGGTGGTCCCCGGATCTTCTGACACGTAGTAGTATCTCTGTCCTCCCTCCAGGGTGGTGGTCCCGGATCTTCTGACATGTAGTAGTATCTCTGTCCTCCCCCCAGGGTGGTGGTCCCGGATCTTCTGACATGTAGTAGTATCTCTGTCCTCCCCCCAGGGTGGTGGTCCCGGATCTTTCTGACATGTAGTAGTATCTCTGTCCTCCCCCCAGGGTGGTGGTCCCGGATCTTCTGACACGTAGTAGTATCTCTGTCCTCCCTCCAGGGTGGTGGTCCCGGATCTTCTGACACGTAGTAGTATCTCTGTCCTCCCCCCAGGGTGGTGGTCCCGGATCTTCTGACATGTAGTAGTATCTCTGTCCTCCCCCCAGGGTGGTGGTCCCGGATCTTCTGACATGTAGTAGTATCTCTGTCCTCCCCCCAGGGTGGTGGTCCCGGATCTTCTGACACGTAGTAGTATCTCTGTCCTCCCCCCAGGGTGGTGGTCCCGGATCTTCTGACATGTAGTAGTATCTCTGTCCTCCCCCCAGGGTGGTGGTCCTGGATTATTATTATTATTATACAGTATTTATAGTTGGCTCAGCGCTGTACATTACAAAGGGGGACAGAACATGTGACAGAACAATACCAATACAATGTGATACATGAGGGGATCGAGGGCCCTGATCCTGGGAGCTTACAATCTAGGAGGGAGGGAATGGTGGTACAGGAGGAGATAGCTGTGGGGGATGGGGTGGTAGGAAGAGTGGAGGAGGTTGGCAGGTTAGGAGGGGTGGGGTAGGCTTCCCTGAAGAGATGGGTTTTCAGGGTGCGCCTAAAGGAGAGGCGGTACTTGGATATTAGGTCGGTGATGTAGTTCGGGGCAGTATGGTGGACAGCTTTGTACGTCAGTGTTAGGATTTTGAATTTGATCCGTTGTGTAATCGGAAGCCAATGGAGGGATTGGCAGAGGGGGGTGGAGGACACTGAGTGGAGGCCAGTGGAGGGATTGGCAGAGAGGGGTGGAGGCTAGTGGAGGGATTGGCAGAGGGGGGGTGGAGGACACTGAGTGGAGGCCAGTGGAGGGATTGGCAGAGGGGGGTGGAGGCCAGTGGAGGGATTGGCAGAGGGGGGTGGAGGCCAGTGGAGGGATTGGCAGAGGGGGTGGCGGAGATGAGCGGCTGGAAAGGTGAATGAGTCTGGCAGCCGTATTCAGGATGGACTGAAGCGGGGATAGCCTGTGGTGAGGCAGGCCAGTGAGGAGGGAGTTGCAGTAGTCGAGTTGTGATATGATGAGGGAGTGGATGAGCTGTTTAGTGGTTTCTGGGGTTAGGAACGTGCGGATTTTGGCGATGTTGCGGAGGCGGAGTCTGCATGTTGCGGAGGCGGAGTCTGCATGTTGCGGAGGCGGAGTCTGCACGAGTTTGTTAAAGATTGGACTTGGGGCTGGAAGGATAGGTTGGAGTCCAGAATGACACCAAGTACTCTGGCCTGCGGGGCGGGTTTGATGGTGGAATTGTTGGATGTGATGGAGAAGTCAATGGGGGGTGGGTCCGGGCTGGGGGGAAGACAAGAAACTTGGTTTTGGAGAGGTTCAGTTTAAGGAAGTGGAGGGACATCCAGTCTGATATGTCGCTCAGTAGGTGTGTGATTCAGGTGGAGACCGAGGGGGTGAGGTGGGGGGTTGAGAGATAGATTTGTGTGTCGTTGGCATAGAGGTGGTAGTTGAAGCCATGAGAGTGTATGAGTTGGCCAAGGGAGGAGGTGTAGATGGAGAAGAGAAGGGGCCCAAGGACAGAGCCTTGAGGGACCCCAACAGAGAGGGGGAGTGAGGGGAGGTGGTAGCATTATAGGTAACGCTGAAAGAGCGTTGTGACAGGTAGGATGAGAGCCAGGAGAGGGCAGAATCTCTGAGGCCGAAGGAGTGTAGTTTTTTGAGGAGGAGGGGGTGGTGGACTGTGTGGAAGGCCGCAGAGAGGTCAAGGAGTAGGAGCACCGAATAGTGGCCATTAGCTTTGGCGGTTAGCAGGTCGTTGGAGAAGTTTGAGTAAGGCAGTTTTCGGTGGGAGTGTATGGGGGCGGTTTCGGGGGAGTGTAGGGCAGTTTCGGTGGAGTGTAGGGGGGTTTCGGTGGAGTGTAGGGGGGTTTCGGGGGAGTGTAAGGCAGTTTCGGTGGAGTGTAGGGGGGTTTCGGGGGAGTGTAGGGCAGTTTCGGTGGAGTGTAGGGGGGTTTCGGGGGAGTGTAGTAGGGGGTTTCGGTGGAGTGTAGGGCGGTGTCGGTGGAGTGTAGGGCGGGTTTCGGTGTCGGTGGAGTGTAAGGGCGGTTTCGGTGGAGTGTAGGGCGGTTTCGGTGGAGTGTAGGGCGGTGTCGGTGGAGTGTAGGGCGGTTTTCGGTGGAGTGTAGGGCGGTTTCGGTGGAGTGTAGGGGGGTTTCGGTGGAGTGTAGGGCGGTGTCGGTGGAGTGTAGGGCGGTGTCGGTGGAGTGTAGGGAGGTTTCGGTGGAGTGTAGGGCGGTTTTCGGTGGAGTGTAGGGCGGGTTTTCGGTGGAGTGTAGGGCGGGTTCGGTGGAGTGTAGGGCGGGTTCGGTGGAGTGTAGGGCAGTTTCGGTGGAGTGTAGGCGGTTTCGGTGGAGTGTGGGGCAGTTTCGGTGGAGTGTAGGGCGGTTTCGGTGGAGTGTAGGGCGGTTTCGGTGGAGTGTGGGGCGGTTTTCGGTGGAGTGTAGGGTGGTTTCGGTGGAGTGTAGGGTGGTTTCGGTGGAGTGTAGGGGATGGAAGCCGGACTGTAGGGGATCGAGCAGGTTGTTGTCGTTGAGGTGAGAGCATAGGCGGGTGTAGACGAGGCGCTCGAGGAGTTTAGATGTAAATGGGAGCAGGGAGATGGGTCTGAGGTTGTTCGGGTCATTGGGGTCCAGGGAGGGCTTTTTAAGTATGGGGGTGATGTGTGCATGTTTCAGAGGGAGGGGGGGGGGAAAGTGCCGGAGGAGAGGGAGGGATTGAAGATGTGGGTGAGGGAGCGTAGGATGGAGGGGGAAGGAGGTCGTAGGAGTTGTGAGGGGATAGGGTCGAGGGGGCAGGTGGTGAGGCGGGCATCAGAGAGGATCTTGGAGGCTTCAAATCGATGGTAGTAAGGTCAAAGGTGCGGAGTGTTGGGGGGGCTTCAGTATGAGGAATGTAGGGTGGGGTGGAAGAGGAGGTCAGAGCAGTGGTGGGGCCGTGGGAGAGGGGTGATGAGGGAGTAGCTGAGTGAGAGGGGGAACGGGGTTGGTTGGGGAGTTTGAGCAGTGAAGAAGTCCCTGTGGGTTATGTCGAGGGGGAGGGGTGATGAGGGGGTAGCTGAGTGAGGGGGGAAGGGGGTTGGAGGGAGTTTTGAGCAGCAACGAAGTCCCTGGGGTATGTCGAGGGGGAGGGGGGATGAGGGGGTAGCTGTGAGAGGGGACGGGTTGAGAGGGCGTGTGAGTTGCGGCGATGTCCTTGCGAATTGTGTCAATCTTGTTTTTGAAGTGATTGTCAATCTCAAGGGCGGTGAGTGAGGTGGGGGTGGAGGTGGGGGTGGGGAGCGGTGAGTGAGGTGCTGGGTGGAGGTGGGGGTGGAGAGAGTAGAGAGTTGAAGGTGGAGAAGAGTCGGCGAGGATTGGAGGAGAGGGCCTTGATGAGGGTCAGGAAGTCGGCTTGTTTGGCTGCGTGGAGGGAGGAGGTGTAGGTGTGGAAGGCAGATTTGTATCGGGTGAAGGCTTGTTGGGATTTGGTTTTGCGCCATAGTCGCTCCAGGGCACGACTGCGTCATTTGAGGGTTTTGGTGTGATCAGTCTGCCAGGCCTGGAGCGGTCGGGGTCTGATGTTGCGTTGTGGTTAAGGCGCTAGTGAGTCAAGGGCTGTTGACAGCGCGTTGTTGTAGGCAGTCATAGCCAAGTCGGGGCAGGACAGGGGGAGGATGCGGTCATGGAGTTGATCAGCTGCAGAGTGGAGGGGGGCAGGGTTAAGGTTGCGGAGGGTTACGGCTGGTAGTAGTGTGACATTTGGAGGGGTAGGCGTTGGAGGACGAGGAGATAGAGAAGGTGATCAGGTTGTGGTCAGAGAGAGGGAAGGGGGTGTTAGTGAGGTTGTGGGGAGCGCAGCGGTTGGAGAAGACAAGATCAAGATCTTGTGGATCTTCTGACATGTAGTAATATCTCTGTCCTCCCCCCAGGGGGTGGTGGTCCTGGATCTTCTGACATGTAGTAGTATCTCTGTCCTCCCCCCAGGGTGGTGGTCCCGGATCTTCTGACACGTAGTAGTATCTCTGTCCTCCCCCCAGGGTGGTGGTCCCGGATCTTCTGACACGTAGTAGTATCTCTGTCCTCCCCCCAGGGTGGTGGTCCCGGATCTTCTGACACGTAGTAGTATCTCTGTTCTCCCTCCAGGGTGGTGGTCCCGGATCTTCTGACATGTAGTAGTATCCTCTGTCCTCCCCCCAGGGTGGTGGTATCTTCTGACCCGGATCTTCTGACACGTAGTAGTATCTCTGTCCTCCCCCCAGGGTGGTGGTTCTTATCTTCTGACATGTAGTAGTATCTCTGTCCTCCCCCCAGGGTGGTGGTCCTGGATCTTCTGACATGTAGTAATATCTCTGTCCCCTCCAGGGTGGAAGGCTGTACTCCGCAATGTCCGCCGGATCTGGTGCTGGATGAGGTGACCAGAAGATGCGTCTACTTCGAGGACTGTGAGTACCACCCATGGATGGAGGGACTTGTGTGACCGGTTTGGTGACGTTGTGTGTACTAGAAGCAGAATATGGTCTGGAATATTCCGGACAGTTGGTGGGGTACATGGGGTGGGACTGGGGCGATGATGTCCTGTCCCACGTGACGTGTGGGGTCATTCGGTCAGAAGATGAGGACTTGATGTTGTCCTTCTCTCTGTACTCAGGTATTGAGCCGGCGGTTGGGGTGACCACAACGATTTCTACCACAACCAGCAGGTTCAATGTGACAAGATCTCCGCTCTCCTCACCACCAGAGGGAAGGACTTCCAGCAGCTTGCCTGGGACTGGACCCACCATCACCTCCTCCACAGTGTTCCCGGGATCACCTGTACCTACACATCCTGGACCATCAGCTGGTGGGATCAGGACTTCCACAGTGCCGACACCAGAAGTGGAGGAGACCACAAGGACAGCGAGCAGAGGCGTGACCAGCCATCCTTTTATAGTAGAAGGGTTAGGTACAACATCGAAGAAGACTGAACTAAGCGCAGTCACCAGTCCTGAACTAAGCGCAGTCACCAGTCCTGAACTAAGCGCAGTCACCAGTCCTGAACGAAGCGCAGTCACCAGTCCTGAACGAAGCGCAGTCACCAGTCCAGCAAGCACTTTTCTGTCTCCTGAGACGGATCTATCTACAACCAAACTGACCAGAACAACGCATGTGACATTGGAAGGAACTTCTCAGGTGCCATCAACTCAGACAGTCCCACCAACATCACTTGGAGTGACAACAGGTAGAATATCTCCGGTCCCAACTCCCATCCTGACTGACCATACTCTTCTCCCAGCTTTACAAAATGTAACCGGCATTGTGCTTCCTGCCCTGGTCACCACAGTCCTGACCAGTGAGAGCGTGACCACCACCATGTCCACCCAAATAAAGTCAACTGTCCCAGCAGCAGAACGCACCCCAGGTACAGGAACTGTCCCTGCAACTAGTGAGCCACATGAGGTGCTCCATACGTCTGCTACCAGCTATCCTGTGATGGGTCCAAGCATGACAAGTCCTAAGCACAGCTATTCACAAATGGTACTGGAAGTGTCTCTGGTACCTTCCTCGTCTCCATTACACAGTTCTGCTAGGACCCCCTATTCGCTGGTTTCCAGCTCAGGAGTTGAGCTGACATCTGAACCATGGCAACCCACAGCACAAACCTTCCTAACTGCCACAAAACTGGTATCCCCAACAGAGGGGGACTTACCTTCTAGAACTAAAACCTCCATTACCAAGTCTGCTGCCACCAAGGTCACTGACCGGCCAATGACCATCACCACCAAGATCACCACCAAGCCATCTCCTATAGAAACCACACACATCAATGTCACAATTCCTCTGGAGACCAGCAAGTATTCTCCAATATCCACTGACCTTACCACAGTGTCCAGGACTTCAGTCGGTGTCGGCAAAACCAGCCTGTCTATAGTTCCTCATACTGTACAAACGCCATCAGAGGTAAGTCATCATCTAATGTCGTCAAAAACCACCACCCTCTCCAGTATCAGAAACCTCGAAACCCAGAACATCTATACCAACCTCCAAGACTCCACTTATAACATCCAAATCATCCAGAACTACAAAAACTGAGTCACCTGGAATTGTGAGAACATCATCTGGGGCCACAGGCCCCACCACCACACATGTCTCACTATCCAAACCTAGTGCAGACTTAATTCATTTGGCTACAAAGCCAAAGCCGCGGGTCACAGAAGAACACACACTAGAAAGTTTTGAAATTTACAGAATCTTTTTTAAAACCCATAAAGACAACTTTGGGACCGGAAGTGGCTTCAGCTTCCTCTCCATCAATACACTTGGAGACCATGTCTACAGAGGTGACAACAACCCATCTGCTTCCATCCTCTGAGATGTCTACCAGTTCAATAACTGAGGTGATGGCAACCCATCTGCTTCCTTCCTCTGAGAAGTCTACTAGTTCAATAACTGAGGTGATGGCAACCCATCTGCTTCCTTCCTCTGAGAAGTCTACCAGTTCAATAACTGAGGTGATGGCAACCCATCTGCTTCCATCCTCTGAGAAGTCTACCAGTTCAATAACCAAGGAGGTGACGGCAACCCATCTGCTTCCATCCTCTGAGAAGTCTACCAGTTCAATAACTAAGGAGGTGACGGCAACCCATCTGCTTCCTTCCTCTGAGAAGTCTACCAGTTCAATAACTAAGGAGGTGACGGCAACCCATCTGCTTCCTTCATCTGAGAAGTCTACCAGTTCAATAACCAAGGAGGTGACGGCAACCCATCTGCTTCCTTCATCTGAGAAGTCTACCAGTGCAATAACTAAGGAGGAGGTGACGGCAACCCATCTGGTGACGGCAACCCATGTGCAATCTGCTTCCTTCCTCTGAGAAGTCTACCAGTTCAATAACCAAGGAGGTGACGGCAACCCATCTGCTTCCTTCATCTGAGAAGTCTACCAGTGCAATAACCAGGAGGTGACGACAACCCATCTGCTTCCATCCTCTGAGAAGTCTACCAGCTCAATAACTAAGGAGGTGACGACAACCCATCTGCTTCCTTCCTCTGAGAAGTCTACCAGTGCAATAACTAAGGAGGTGACATCAACCCATCTGCTTCCATCCTCTGAGAAGTCTACCAGTTCAACAACTAGAGAACCTTCCAGGAGCTCCTCACTGCTCACAACCTCCATCCAAGAACAACGTAACATCACTGCTTCCATAAAAGTGATCCCATCTACTGGGAGAATGCTGCTACCTACCAATACCTCTGTACATGATAAAGCACCTGTCTCTGTACGCACCTACCCTCCAGAGGGCCTGTCCCAGTCAACATCCCACACTGAGATGACACAAGGACCACTGATTAAGACATCACCAGCCCCGTCCACTAAAAATATAACAACTCTACGTGTTCTGTCATTCAAACCCTTTTCTGCATCTGATGAAACCAGCATCTCCACGTCTGGACCAACCTCTACGCCTTATGTAATGGATATCTCCCGAATGACCAAGTCTAGTAGTCAACAGACCTCTCCAGCTATGTCTCCCTCATTATCTCCAGCTATGTCTCCCTCATTATCTCCAGCTGTTTCCTATTCTACGACACAATTAGCAGAGCCTCTGACCACAAAGGGAACGGCCACGTTAACAGATGCAATTAACACAACATATACTCCCAGTCCAGTGTCACCTTTAAGCACTAGGTCCTCACCAATTGGTCCATCCACTGAGGTCTCCCGCCAGTTCCTGACAGCCACGGCCTCCTCCAAAGTGACAGAAATTGTGAAAACCATCAACAGAAAAAACAGAAACCTTCTTTGTGTCAGGAGAGAATAGAACTGAATGGAGATCTCTGTCAACGGCCCCGACCTATAAAACAAGTCCGTTCCTCTCTGCCTCTCAGCCAGCAGTTGTATCTGAAACATTAGCCACCGATCAACCAACAATAAAGGAGTCCAAGTCTCCTGGGCCTCCTTCTGAAGAGCTGCAGACCTCGTCTGTCACCATAACAAGAGATACAGTTACAGGAACACTTCCAGCCGTCATTCCCCCAGATATGACGCACCCCTCCTTCAGCCAGCTCATCGTCTGCTCCACGGACATCCCAGTATTCACTCCAGACTGGCCTAACATCCCAGCGTCCTCTGCAAACTGGCGTGACCTCTCTGCCTCCAATACAAACTAGTGTGACCTCCCTGCCTCCAGTACAAACTGGTGTGACCTCCCTGCCTCCAGTACAAACTGGTGTGACCTCCCTGCCTCCAGTACAAACTGGTGTGACCTCCCTGCCTCTGATACAAACTGGTGTGACCTCCCTGCCTCCAGTACAAACTGGTGTGACCTCCCTGCCTCCAGTACAAACTGGTGTGACCTCCCTGCCTCCATTACAAACTGGGTGTGACCTCCCTGCCTCCAGTACAAACTGACGTGACCTCCCTGCCTGCAGCACAAACTGGTGTGACCTCCCTGCCTCCCAGCACAAACTGGTGTGACCTCCCTGCCTCCAGTACAAACTGAGGTGACCTCCCTGCCTCCAGTACAAACTGAGGTGACCTCCCTGCCTCCAGTACAAACTGGTGTGACCTCCCTGCCTCCAGTACAAACTGGTGTGACCTCCCTGCCTGCAGTACAAACTGACGTGACCTCCCTACATCCTCTAAAAATGAATGTAACCTCACAACATCCTCTACAAACCAGTGCAACCTCCCAGCATCCTCTACAGACCGGTGTAACCTCCCAGCATCCTCTACAGACCGGTGTAACCTCCCAGCATTCTCTACAGACCGGTGTAACCTCCCAGCATCCTCTACAGACCGGTGTAACCTCCCAGCATCCTCTACAGACTGGTGTAACCTCCCAGCATCCTCTACAGACCGGTGTAACCTCCCAGCATCCTCTACAGACCGGTGTAACCTCCCAGCATCCTCTACAGACCGGTGTAACCTCCCAGCATCCTCTACAGACCGGTGTAACCTCCCAGCATCCTCTACAGACTGGTGTATCCTCCCAACATCCTCTACAGACCGGTGTAATATCAGAAATCACCGATCTTCCAATGATATCACATAAAACGATGGCAGCGGAGACCCTTGTTCCCCCAGAACTCTCCTCCATGCATTCCACCATCTCAGAGACTTCCCAGGTGGTGACATCTCCACCCAGAACATCTCCCACAGAAGGGTCACCTCCAGCAGTGAACATTACGGTGAACCAGACCGGAATCCCACGTCTTCTGTCCTCTACAACCAGTCCAATGTCTACTCAGATCCCACTGATGTCCTCCTCAGCGGCCACCCGAGAGACGGAGAGCAGCTTTGCTGAGCTGACGGGACTGACCGTGTCCACCATGTTGCCTTCTCAGGAATCTGTGACACTTCTGGCCTGTACAGTGAGTAATGCAGAGATGGTCCCATGGATGGATGACATACACACAAGACATATACACCGATGTATCTATATCTGCCTAGCTGTATATACTGCCTACATCCAAGCATCCTATCCAGTCCTCTATGGTACAGGCAGCCTTCCCAGCCGGGCTTTCAGCTCACTTCCCTGCCCCCGAGCTTCTTGCCTTTGGAGTCTCCTCTCCTCCCCTCCCCCAGGCTTCTTGCCTTTCCAACCATCTTCCAATTCTCTTCCCCCAGGCTTCCCACCTTACTGCCCCCCCTTACCTCCCCCCAGACTTCCTACCTTACTGCCCCCCCCCCCTTACCTTCCCCCAGACTTCCTACCTTACTGCCCCCCCACCCTTACCTTCCCCCAGACTTCCTACCTTACTGCCCCCCCCCTTACCTTCCCCCAGGCTTCCTACCTTACTGCCCCCCCCCCTTACCTTCCCCCAGGCTTCCTACCTTACTGCCCCCCCCCCCCCTTACCTTCCCCAGACTTCCTACCTTACTGCCCCCCCACCCTTACCTTCCCCCAGACTTCCTACCTTACTGCCCCCCCACCCTTACCTTCCCCCAGACTTCCTACCTTACTGCCCCCCCCTTACCTTCCCCCAGGCTTCCTACCTTACTGCCCCCCCCCCTTACCTTCCCCCAGGCTTCCTACCTTACTGCCCCCCCCCCTTACCTTCCCCCAGGCTTCCTACCTTACTGCCCCCCCCCTTACCTTCCCCCAGGCTTCCTACCTTACTGCCCCCCCCCCCCTTACCTTCCCCCAGGCTTCCTACCTTACTGCCCCCCCACCCTTACCTTCCCCCAGACTTCCTACCTTACCCTGCCCCCCCCCCTTACCTTCCCCCAGGCTTCCTACCTTACTGCCCCCCCCCCCTTACCTTCCCCCAGGCTTCCTACCTTACTGCCCCCCTTACCTTCCTCCAGGCTTCCTACCTTACTGCCCCCCTTACCTTCCTCCAGGCTTCCTACCTTACTGCCCCCCCCTTACCTTCCCCCAGGCTTCCTACCTTACTGCCCCCCCTTACCTTCCCCCAGGCTTCCTACCTTACTGCCCCCCTTACCTTCCCCCAGGCTTCCTACCTTACTGCCCTCCCTTACCTCCCCCCAGGCTTTCTACCTTACTGCCCCCCCCCCCTTACCTTCCCCCAGGCTTCCTACCTTACTGCCCCCCCCTTACCTTCCCCCAGGCTTCCTACCTTACTGCCCCCCCCCTTACCTTCCCCAGGCTTCCTACCTTACTGCCCCCCCCCTTACCTTCCCCCAGGCTTCCTACCTTACTGCCCCCCTTACCTTCCCCCAGGCTTCCTACCTTACTGCCCCCCCCCTTACCTTCCCCCAGGCTTCCTACCTTACTGCCCCCCCCCCCCCCCCTTACCTTCCCCCAGGCTTCCTACCTTACTGCCCCCCTTCCTTCCTGCTTTCTCAGATCTGCCCCTTCCACCTTCTCTCTCCCCGAATCTTGTCTCTTCAGCCTGGCTTCCCATTCTTACTGCCCTCTGCCCTTCCCCCCCACCCCTACTTCCTTCCCAGCTACCTTCCCTCGCCCCGCCATTTATATCTTACCCCCCCCCTCCACTTAACTTCCCCCAGGCTCTCTGCCTTCACAACACCCTTCTACCTTTTCTCCTTTTCTACTTCTAAGGTTTGTCTACCAATCACCCCACCTGGACTCCCTACCTTCCCGTGTAGCACTACCCCCTTAGGAGTTGCTGAGTTTTGGGTCCCCCTAAAGCTTTGCACAGCCAGGCATCACGCATTTTCTTCAGTCAGCAAACAGTCCTTCGGCTGGGTTTGTGATGTTATTTAGGGGTTTAGAACTTGGATGGGGTTGAGGGGTGTGTGGGATGCCCAAGGAAACTGCAAACTTGAGGACAAACTCCTTAGCAAGTATGTGAAGATATGGACAGAAATAGTCCGTCTCTTAAGAGCATTCCAGCTCTCTGGTGTTTCTCCTCAGACCTCCGATGTATCTCCTCTTCACCCAGCTTCACTGAGGGTATTCCCTGGGCAAGGGGGCCCAGAAACTGCCACTTTAGCACAGCAGCCCCGGATGAGAAGCTAGTTGGGTTTTCCACCTGACTGTGCTCTCCCCTTATCTGGCCCAGGGGGTGTAGGATTACTCACACTGACCTTCCGGGTTGGTGGCTGCCTTCAGGCCTTTCTGGGCTGGCTCCTTCCCTGATGGTCAGGACATCCTCCATTGGAGATGGAGGTACAGTGGAGGATGGTAGGTAGTACAGTGGAGATCCTCTTCTCCAGCACCTACCTGTAGGTTGGTCTCTTCCCTGGGCCCCCTCCCAGGCTCCACACTCCAGCCTCTCACTCCATCTTCCACCCAACACTGCCCCCTTCCACCTAAGCTCCACAATACTTAAGAGCTCCAGAAGCCCTGACCTTCAGAACCTCCGTAGTCTGTCCTGAGGTGAACTCCTGCCTCACTCCAACGCAGACTCATCCCAGGCTGTTACTCAGCCTCTGCCTAAAAAAATAAAACAGCAAGCTCTGGCTTACCTAAAGGGTGTCGCACCAGCTTTGACTACAACCCACCCCACCTGGACTCATCTTCCTTCCCAGCTTTGACTACAACCCACCCCACCTGGATTCATCTTCCTTCCCAGCTTTGACTACAACCCACCCCACCTGGACTCATCTTCCTTCCCAGCTTTGACTACAACCCACCCCACCTGGACTCATCTTCCTTCCCAGCTTTGACTACAACCCACCCCACCTGGATTCATCTTCCTTCCCAGCTTTGACTACCATCCACCCCACCTGGACTCATCTTCCTTCCCAGCTTTGACTACAACCCACCCCACCTGGATTCATCTTCCTTCCCAGCTTTGACTACAACCCACCCCACCTGGATTCATCTTCCTTCCCAGCTTTGACTACAACCCACCCCACCTGGACTCATCTTCCTTCCCAGCTTTGACTACAACCCACCCCACCTGGACTCATCTTCCTTCCCAGCTTTGACTACCATCCACCCCACCTGGACTCCGCACCTTCCCAGCTTTGACTACCATCCACCCCACCTGGACTCATCTTCCTTCCCAGCTTTGACTACAACCCACCCCACCTGGACTCATCTTCCTTCCCAGCTTTGACTACAACCCACTCCACCTGGACTCATCTTCCTTCCCAGCTTTGACTACCATCCACCCCACCTGGACTCCGCACTTTCCCAGCTTTGACTACAACCCACCCACCTGGACTCATCTTCCTTCCCAGCTTTGACTACAACCCACCCCACCTAGACTCATCTTCCTTCCCAGCTTTGACTACCATCCATCCCACCTGGACTCCGCACCTTCCCAGCTTTGACTACAACCCACCCCACCTGGACTCATCTTCCTTCCCAGCTTTGACTACAACCCACCCCACCTGGACTCATCTTCCTTCCCAGCTTTGACTACAACCCACCCCACCTGGACTCATCTTCCTTCCCAGCTTTGACTACAACCCACCCCACCTGGACTCATCTCCTTCCCAGCTTTGACTACAACCCACCCCACCTGGACTCATCTTCCTTCCCAGCTTTGACTACCATCCACCCCACCTGGACTCCGCACCTTCCCAGCTTTGACTACCATCCACCCCCACCTGGACTCATCTTCCTTCCCAGCTTTGACTACAACCCACCCCACCTGGACTCATCTTCCTTCCCAGCTTTGACTACAACCCACTCCACCTGGACTCATCTTCCTTCCCAGCTTTGACTACCATCCACCCCACCTGGACTCCGCACCTTCCCAGCTTTGACTACAACCCACCCCACCTGGACTCATCTTCCTTCCCAGCTTTGACTACCATCCACCCCACCTGGGCTCCGCACCTTCCCAGCTTTGACTACAACCCACCCCACCTGGACTCATCTTCCTTCCCAGCTTTGACTACCATCCACCCCACCTGGACTCCGCACCTTCCCAGCTTTGACTACAACCCACCCCACCTGGACTCATCTTCCTTCCCAGCTTTGACTACCATCCACCCCACCTGGACTCCGCACCTTTCCAGCTTTGACTTAACCCTAGCCGCCACCCCCACCACTACTAAGATGCCTGCTTTCCCAGCTTTGACTACCTTTCACCCCCCCCTGGACTCCCCTGCCTCCCCAGCTTTGACTACCACCCAACCCACCTGGACTCCCCACCTTCCCAGCTTTGACTAACATCCAACTCCACCTGGACTCCCTGCCTTACCGGCTTTGACTACCACCCAGCCTACCTGGACTCATTTACCTTCCAAGCTCTGAATACTTCTCACCCCCACCTGGACTCCTCTGCCTTCCCAGCTTTGACTACCACCCACCCCTCCTGGACTCCCTGCCTTCCCATCTTTGACTACCACCCCAACTCACCTGGACTCCCTGCCTTCTTTCCCAGCTTTGACTACCAACCACCCCACCTGGACTCCCTGCCTTCCTTCCCAGCTTTGACTACCATCCACCCCACCTGCACTCCCCTGCCTTCTCAGCTTTGACTACAACTCATCCCACCTGGGCTCCCTGCCTTCCTTCCCAGCTTTGACTGCCACCCACCCCCACCTAGACTCCCTGCCTTCCCAGCTTTGACTACCTTCAGCCCACATAGACTCCCTACCTTCCCAGCTTTGACTACCACCCACCCCACCTGGACTCCCTGTCTTCCTTCCCACCCCCCACCTCTGACTACCACCCACCCACCTGGACTCCCTGCCTTCTCATCTTTGACTACCACCCCCCCCCACCTAGACTCCCTGCCTTCCCATCTTTGACTACCACCCACCCCCACCTAGACTCCCTGCCTTCCCAGCTTTGACTACCACCCAACCCACCTAGACTCCCTGCCTTCCCAGCTTTGACTACCACCCAACCCAACCCACCTGGACTCCCTGCCTTCCCAGCTTTGACTACCACCCAACCCACCTGGACTCCCTGCCTTCCCAGCTTTGACTACCACCCACCCACCTGGACTCCCTGCCTTCCCAGCTTTGACTACCACCCACCCACCTGGACTCCCTGCCTGCCCATCTTTGACTACCACCCACCCCCCCCCCCCCCCCCACCTAGACTCCCTGCCTTCCCAGCTTTGACTACCACCCACCCCACCTGGACTCCCTGTCTTCCCATCTTTGACTACCACCCAACCCACCTGGACTCACTGCCTTCCCAGCTTTGACTACCACCCACCCACTTGGACTCCCTGCCTTCCCATCTTTGACTACAACCCACCCCACCTGGACTCCCTGCCTTTCCATCTTTGACTACCACCCACCCACCTGGACTCCCTGCCTTCCTATCTTTGACTACCACCCACCCACCTGGACTCCCTGCCTTCCTATCTTTGACTACCACCCACCCCCACCTGGACTCCCTGCCTTCCTATCTTTGACTACCACCCACCCACCTGGACTCCCTGCCCTCCTATCTTTGACTACCACCCACCCCCACCTGGACTCCCTGCCTTCCCATCTTTGACTACCACCCACCCCACCTGGACTCCCCTGCCATCTCAGCTTTGACTACCACCCAACTCACCTGGACTCCCTGCCTTCCCATCTTTGACTACCACCCACCCACCTGGACTCCCTGCCTTCCTATCTTTGACTACCACCCACCCACCTGGACTCCCTGCCTTCCTATCTTTGACTACCACCCACCCCCACCTGGACTCCCTGCCTTCCTATCTTTGACTACCACCCACCCCACCTGGACTCCCTGCCCTCCTATCTTTGACTACCACCCACCCCCACCTGGACTCCCTGCCTTCCCATCTTTGACTACCACCCACCCCCACCTGGACTCCCTGCCTTCCCATCTTTGACTACCACCCACCCCCACCTGGACTCCCCTGCCATCTCAGCTTTGACTACCACCCAACTCACCTGGACTCCCTGCCTTCCCAGCTTTGACTACCACCCACCCACCTGGACTCCCTGCCTTCCCATCTTTGACTACCACCCACCCCTACCTGGACTCCCTGCCTTCCCAGCTTTGACTACCACCCACCCACCTGGACTCCCTGCCTTCCCAGCTTTGACTACCACCCACCCACCTGGACTCCCTGCCTTCCCAGCTTTGACTACCACCCACCCACCTGGACTCCCTGCCTTCCCAGCTTTGACTACCACCCACCCACCTGGACTCCCTGCCTTCCCATCTTTGACTACCACCCACCCACCTGGACTCCCTGCCCTCCTATCTTTGACTACCACCCACCCACCTGGACTCCCTGCCTTCCCATCTTTGACTACCACCCACCCACCTGGACTCCCTGCCTTCCCATCTTTGACTACCACCCAACCCACCTGGACTCCCTGCCTTCCTTCCTTTACTTTAATCCTTGCTGCTGCCTTCTCTGCTTCCCCAGACTCTCTCCCACCTTTGCTGCCTCACCCCGGCTTCATCTTCTCCATCATCCTGGGACACACGATTTCTATCTTACCATTTTAGATGAAGTCATTTCCATTCACAGCAGAGAATATTCAGCATTTTGAAGTGTTTTGTACACGTTGTATTCTGTGTATTTTGGTAGCCAGACCCGCAGATCTACCTTCCCGGCCTCCATTGTCTCTCCTCTCTCTCAGCCATACACGGAGAACGATTGCATCAAACACATCTGTGTGGACGGGCAGCTAATCCAGGTCAACAAGTCCCAGCATTGTCCCTATAACGTCACCCAGCCCAGCTGTGGCCTCCTGGGATTTGCAGTTCAGATAAATGGAGACCGTTGTTGTCCAAAGTGGGAGTGCGCATGTAAGTATAGTGTGTGGGAGTGGGGAGCATGCTGTGAAATGATTCGCCAGCATGATTATGGGTGGAGCTGGGAACGCTCCCCAGTAAATCTGATTGGGGTTTGTACACCAGGATGGGACAACCGGGACACTTAATGAGCTTTAGGCTGGAAAACTGGAAGAGGATCTGTAGTAGATGAGGCGGGGTGGCTCCTGTAGATGAGGCGGGGTGGCTCCTGTAGATGAGGTGGGGTGGCTCCTGTCGTAGATGAGGTGGGGTGGCTCCTGTAGATGAGGCGGGGTGGCTCCTGTAGATGAGGCGGGGTGGCTCCTGTAGATGAGGCGGGGTGGCTCCTGTAGATGAGGCGGGGTGGCTCCTGTAGATGAGGCGGGGTGGCTCCTGTAGATGAGGCGGGGTGGCTCCTGTAGATGAGGCGGGGTGGCTCCTGTAGATGAGGCGGGGTGGCTCCTGTAGATGAGGCGGGGTGGCTCCTGTAGATGAGGCGGGGTGGCTCCTGTAGTAGATGAGGTGGGGTGGCTCCTGTAGATGAGGCGGGGTGGCTCCTGTAGATGAGGCGGGGTGGCTCCTGTATTGCATGAGGCGGGGTGGCTCCTGTAGATGAGGCGGGGGTGGCTCCTGTAGTAGATGAGGCGGGGTGGCTCCTGTAGATGAGGCGGGGTGGCTCCTGTATTGCATGAGGCGGGGTGGCTCCTGTAGATGAGGCGGGGTGGCTCCTGTAGTAGATGAGGCGGGGTGGCTCCTGTAGTAGATGAGGCGGGGTGGCTCCTGTAGTAGATGAGGCGGGGTGGCTCCTGTAGATGAGGCGGGGTGGCTCCTGTAGTAGATGAGGCGGGGTGGCTCCTGTAGTAGATGAGGCGGGGTGGCTCCTGTAGATGAGGCGGGGTGGCTCCTGTAGTAGATGAGGCGGGGTGGCTCCTGTAGATGAGGCGGGGTGGCTCCTGTAGATGAGGCGGGGTGGCTCCTGTATTGCATGAGGCGGGGTGGCTCCTGTAGATGAGGCGGGGTGGCTCCTGTAGTAGATGAGGCGGGGTGGCTCCTGTAGATGAGGCGGGGTGGCTCCTGTATTGCATGAGGCGGGGTGGCTCCTGTAGATGAGGCGGGGTGGCTCCTGTAGTAGATGAGGCGGGGTGGCTCCTGTAGTAGATGAGGCGGGGTGGCTCCTGTAGATGAGGCGGGGTGGCTCCTGTAGTAGATGAGGCGGGGTGGCTCCTGTAGATGAGGCGGGGTGGCTCCTGTAGATGAGGCGGGGTGGCTCCTGTAGATGAGGCGGGGTGGCTCCTGTATTGCATGAGGCGGGGTGGCTCCTTTATTGCATGAGGCGGGTGGCTCCTGTAGTAGATGAGGCAGGGTGGTTCCTGAATCAGGTGAGGCGGGGTGGCTCCTATATTGGGTGAGGCGGGGTGGCTCCTGTATCGGGTGAGGCGGGGTGGCTCCTGTATCGGGTGAGGCGGGGTGGCTCCTGTTTCGGTTGAGGCGGGGTGGCTCCTGTATCGGGTGAGGCGGGGTGGCTCATGTATCGGTTGAGGCGGGGTGGCTCCTGTATCGGGTGAGGCGGGGTGGCTCCTGTGGGTGGCTTATTACATGTGACCTTTGAAGATGCCTTTTTGTAGATGGCGCGGTCCGCTCTTCATCTAGTTTCCTTCAGAATGTGATGTCATAACTTTTAGTTCTCTCCATCTCATTTATAACGCTCTCCGCCTCCGCCCCTCCATGCTGTCCTATGATGTCATCATTCTGCTCTGCGCCCCTCCATGCTGTCCTATGATGTCATCATTCTGCTCTCTGCCCCTCCATGCTGTCCTATGATGTCATCATTCTGCTCTCCGCCCCCTCCATGCTGTCCTATGATGTCATGATCCATTCCGCTATGCTGTCCTATGATGTCATCATCATTCTGCTCTCCGCCCCTCCATGCTGTCCTATGATGTCATCCTTCTGCTCTCCGCCCATCCATGCTGTCCTGTGATGTCATCATTCTGCTCTCCGCCCCTCCATGCTGTCCTATGATGTCATCCTTCTGCTCTCCGCCCCTCCATGCTGTCCTATGATGTCATTATTCTGCTCTCCGCCCATCCATGCTGTCCTGTGATGTCATCATTCTGCTCTCCGCTCCTCCATGCTGTCCTATATCTCTCATCATTCTGCTCTCAGCCCATCCATGCTGTCCTATGATCTCATCATTCTGCTCTCCGCCCATCCATGCTGTCCTGTGATGTCATCATTCTGCTCTCCGCTCCTCCATGCTGTCCTATGATCTCATCATTCTGCTCTCAGCCCATCCATGCTGTCCTATGATGTCATCATTCTGCTCTCCGCTCCTCCATGCTGTCCTATGATCTCATCATTCTGCTCTCCGCCCCTCCATGCTGTCCTATGATGTCATCATTCTGCTCTCCGCTCCTCCATGCTGTCCTATGATGTCATCATTCTGCTCTCCGCCCCTCCATGCTGTCCTATGATCTCATCATTCTGCTCTCCGCCCATCCATGCTGTCCTATGATGTCATCATTCTGCTCTCCGCCCCTCCATGCTGTTCTATGATGTCATGATCCATCCCGCTATGATGTCATCATTATCCTTCCAGGCCGTTGCTCGGTCTTCTTGGATCTGAGTTTCGTCACCTTTGATGGACGATATCTGGCTCTGTATAAGGAGGCCTCCTTCATCCTTCTCCTGACTGAAGAGGAGTCCATTACGGTCCAGGTGTCCAGGTGTGGTGCACCTCCTCAGGTGAGGAACCGTCATCTCCATCCGTGTCATGTGTTGGTTGGACAATGGCGGGATGTAGATGAGGATGAATTCCTGCAATGATGGGCTCAGCTCAATATCCCCTATGTCAGAGGATGAGGGGGAGGGGAGTAATCCCGAAACCTTTCATCCTCCTCTTCATATAAGTGACATCACAGAGATGAGGCCACACCCCTCCGGAATATTCGTCCAATAATAACGTCTCTTTCTGTGTCTCCACAGGCGGAGGTCGGGAACGTGACTCTGTGTCTATCCATGCTGGAATTGACTTACCTGTCCAACCAGATCATCATAGATCGCCTCAGCAGGCAGGTAAGTGACAGTCACACCCAGGCAGTGGCAGTTAGCAGTCAGTAACTGTCATTTGTAAGAGGAGGACTGATGGCACTTTCAGAGTCTGACAGGCGAGAGTTGGTCCAATTCTTGTCTTCTTCCAGAACCGGCAATGAGAGAGATGGGTGGGGGCGGGGCAGGGGTGGGGGGGGGGGGGTCACATGGAACACAACGGGATTGGGCGATGTCTCAGAGATCTCATAGTCTTGTGTATTCCCGCACCACACTGATCACCAGGAGAGGATCGTCTGCACTGATACCCCTCCCCTCTGGGTGCGCCACGGTATATGTCAGAGCTATATACATGTACAATAGTATGTGACTGTGGGGGAGGGGACATTAGAGTGTCAGCTCCTCTGTACAGACTGATGGGACTGCGGGGGAGGGGACATTAGAGTGTCAGCTCCTCTGTACAGACTGATGGGACTATGGGGGAGGGGACATTAGAGTTTCAGCTCCTCTGTACAGAGACTGATGGGACTGTGGGGGAGGGGACATTAGAGTGTAAGCTCCTCTGTACAGAGACTGATGGGACTGTGGGGGAGGGGACATTAGAGTGTAAGCTCCTCTGGTACAGAGACTGATGGGACTGTGGGAGAGGGGACATTAGAGTGTAAGCTCCTCTGGTACAGAGACTGATGGGACTGTGGGGGAGGGGACATTAGAGTGTCAGCTCCTCTGTACAGACTGATGGGACTGCGGGGGAGGGGACATTAGAGTGTCAGCTCCTCTGTACAGACTGATGGGACTATGGGGGAGGGGACATTAGAGTTTCAGCTCCTCTGTACAGAGACTGATGGGACTGTGGGGGAGGGGACATTAGAGTGTAAGCTCCTCTGGTACAGAGACTGATGGGACTGTGGGGGAGGGGACATTAGAGTGTAAGCTCCTCTGTACAGAGACTGATGGGACTGTGGGGGAGGGGACATTAGAGTGTAAGCTCCTCTGGTACAGAGACTGATGGGACTGGGGGGGAGGGGACATTAGAGTGTAAGCTCCTCTGGTACAGAGACTGATGGGACTGTGGGGGAGGGGACATTAGAGTGTAAGCTCCTCTGTACAGAGACTGATGGGACTGTGGGGGAGGGGACATTAGAGTGTAAGCTCCTCTGGTACAGAGACTGATGGGACTGTGGGGGAGGGGACATTAGAGTGTAAGCTCCTCTGGTACAGAGACTGATGGGACTGTGGGGGAGGGGACATTAGAGTGTAAGCTCCTCTGTACAGAGACTGATGGGACTGTGGGGGAGGGGACATTGGAGTGTAAGCTCCTCTGGTACGTGTTGTTAATTTTTTGTTTAATGAGTAGAAAACGGGTAGAAACCCCCCACAGACCACACAAGTGTGTCTAATAATGCACATTGGGTTGGGTGTACTAAGATGGTGGCTGCTGTCCCAAACCGGCAATGACATCACCACGCTTCGCCGAATCCCGTGACTCCCTCAGGATACATGAATGATGTCAGACTTTCCTTGGCAGGTGGCAGTGAACTCCAGGACTGCGTGGCCGATGGTCAGGAAATATGGATACAGAATCGTGGACACAGGAAATGTATTTCATCGAAACCCCGTCCAGTATCCGGATCCAATGGTTCCACAGCAGCGGTCTCATGATCATTGAGTCCAATTCCACCACCAAAACCGCCATCCATGGGACTGTGTGGTGAGTACAGCGATCCTCCGGGGACTCCCTCCCAGAAATGTGCTCAGAAACCAACACCGTTCACAGCATTTCAGTGTGAAATGAGGAGATTCCCCCCAGTAGTTGTGTCTCTGCCCCTCCCACAATGGGGAGATTCCCCCCAGTAGTTGTGTCTCTGCCCCTCCCACAATGGGGAGATTCCCCCCAGTAGTTGTGTCTCTGCCCCTCCCACAATGGGGAGATTCCCCCCTGTATTTGGTGTCTCTGCCCCTCCCACAATGGGGAGATTTCCTCCAGTAGTTGTGTCTCTGCTCCTCCCACAATGGGGAGATTTCCTCCAGTAGTTGTGTCTCTGCTCCTCCCACAATGGGGAGTTTCCCCCCCGTAGTTGGTGTCTCTGCTCCTCCCACAATGGGGAGATTCCCCCCAGTAGTTGGTATCTCTGTCCCTCCCACAATGGGGAGATTCCCCCCAGTAGTTGTGTCTCTGCCCCTCCCACAGTGGGGAGATTCCCCCCAGTAGTTGGTGTCTCTGCCCCTCCCACAATGGGGAGATTCCCCCCAGTAGTTGCTGTCTCTGCCCCTCCCACAATGGGGAGATTCCCCCCAGTAGTTGCTGTCTCTGCCCCTCCCACAATGGGGAGATTCCCCCCAGTAGTTGCTGTCTCTGCCCCTCCCACAATGGGGAGATTCCCCCCAGTAGTTGGTGTCTCTGCCCCTCCCACAATGGGGAGATTCCCCCCAGTAGTTGGTGTCTCTGCCCCTCCCACAATGGGGAGATTCCCCCCAGTAGTTGGTGTCTCTGCCCCTCCCACAATGGGGAGATTCCCCCCAGTAGTTGGTGTCTCTGCCCCTCCCACAATGGGGAGATTCCCCCCAGTAGTTGGTGTCTCTGCCCCTCCCACAATGGGGAGATTCCCCCCAGTAGTTGGTGTCTCTGCCCCTCCCACAATGGGGAGATTCCCCCCCCAGTAGTTGGTGTCTCTGCCCCTCCCACAATGGGGAGATTCCCCCCAGTAGTTGGTGTCTCTGCCCCTCCCACAATGGGGAGATTCCCCCCAGTAGTTGGTGTCTCTGCCCCTCCCACAATGGGGAGATTCCCCCCAGTAGTTGGTGTCTCTGCCCCTCCCACAATGGGGAGATTCCCCCCAGTAGTTGGTGTCTCTGCCCCTCCCACAATGGGGAGATTCCCCCCAGTAGTTGGTGTCTCTGCCCCTCCCACAATGGGGAGATTCCCCCCAGTAGTTGGTGTCTCTGCCCCTCCCACAATGGGGAGATTCCCCCCCAGTAGTTGGTGTCTCTGCCCCTCCCACAATGGGGAGATTCCCCCCAGTAGTTGGTGTCTCTGCCCCTCCCACAATGGGGAGATTCCCCCCAGTAGTTGGTGTCTCTGCCCCTCCCACAATGGGGAGATTCCCCCCAGTAGTTGGTGTCTCTGCCCCTCCCACAATGGGGAGATTCCCCCCAGTAGTTGGTGTCTCTGCCCCTCCAATATGGTCAGTATATAGTATATATACAGATGTCTCTCACGGGGGGGGTTGTTCATCCTCGGAGTTGTACCGATCCCCCTGCTGTATTATTGGTCGCCCCCCCAGGTCTGTGCGATGGGAACACGACGAATGATCTCATTCTGCCCAATGGCCGGGTCCTGAGCGCGAGCGACGATTCCTCCGAGTTCCTGGACAGCTGGCAGGTTCCCTACACAGTGAAGTATGTGGGGAGGGAGCGGCGGCAGGACGGTAACTGCTCCTCCGTGGATTGCTCTCCGTGTCTCCAGATGATTGGGAAGCAGACGTTCAGCAACTGCCACCCCTACGTACGTATCACTCGCTCTATGGGGGAGGGGCACACTGCAGGGGGCGCTATCCAGGGGTGTATGGGGGAGGGGCACACTGCGGGGGGTGCTATCCAGGGGTGTATGGAGGAGGGGCACACTGCAGGGGGCGCTATCCAGTGGTGTATGGGGGAGGGGCACACTGCGGGGGGTGCTATGCAGGGGTGTTTGGAGGAGGGGCACACTGCAGGGGGTGCTATCCAGGGGTGTATGGGGGAGGGGCACACTGCAGGGGGCGCTATGCAGGGGTGTATGGGGGAGGGGCACACTGCAGGGGGCGCTATCCAGGGGTGTATGGAGGAGGGGCACACTGCAGGGGGCGCTATCCAGGGGTGTATGGAGGAGGGGCACACTGCAGGGGGCGCTATGCAGGGGTGTATGGGGGAGGGGCACACTGCAGGGGGCGCTATCCAGGGGTGTATGGAGGAGGGGCACACTGCAGGGGGCGCTATCCAGGGGTGTATGGAGGAGGGGCACACTGCAGGGGGCGCTATCCAGGGGTGTATGGAGGAGGGGCACACTGCAGGGGGCGCTATCCAGGGGTGTATGGAGGAGGGGCACACTGCAGGGGGGGTGCTCTCTAGGCCTCCATATGGGGCATTGTGTCATGGAAGGAAAGCAGGTAACCCCCCCCCCCAGTCTTGCACAGGTGTACCGGCTCCTCCCCTTCTGTCTTGCACAGGTGTACCGGCTCCTCCCCTTCAGTCTTGCACAGGTGTACCGGCTCCTCCCCTTCAGTCTTGCACAGATGTACCGGCTCCTCCCCTTCAGTCTTGCACAGGTGTACCGGCTCCTCCCCTTCAGTCTTGCGCAGGTGTACCGGCTCCTCCCCTTCAGTCTTGCACAGGTGTAACGGCTCCTCCCCTTCAGTCTTGCGCAGGTGTACAAGCTCCTCCCCTTCAGTCTAGCACATGTGTACTGGCTCCTCCCATTCAGCAGGTAACCCCCCAGTCTTGCACAGGTGTACCGGCTCCTCCCCTTCAGTCTTGCACAGGTGTACTAGCTCCTCCCCTTCAGTCTTGCACAGGTGTAGCGGCTCCTCCCCTTCAGTCTTGCACAGGTGTAGCGGCTCCTCCCCTTCAGTCTTGCACAGGTGTACCGGCTCCTCCCCTTCAGTCTTGCACAGGTGTACTAGCTCCTCCCCTTCAGTCTTGCACAGGTGTACCGGCTCCTCCCCTTCAGTCTTGCACAGGTGTACCGGCTCCTCCCCTTCAGTCCTGTACAGGTGTCCTGGCTCCTCCCCTTCAGTCCTGTACAGGCGTCCTGGCTCCTCCCCTTCAGTCTTGTACAGGTGTACCGGCTCCCTCCCCTTCAGTCTTGTACAGGTGTCCCGGCTCCTCCCCTTAAGTCTTGTACAGGTGTCCCGGCTCCTCCCCTTCAGTCTTGTACAGGTGTCCCGGCTCCTCCCCTGGTTACTCTGATGTCACTGCACACTGGGAGTTTCTCACAATGTGCATTAGAAGCTGCAGCCAATCAGACAGAACTCAGCCTCATTTCCTGGCTGGAGGACGTCAAGCATCATCTTGGTCTTTTCTCCCCATGACTGGCCCTGGCCCCTCCCCTTTCATTCACATGACTTCTAAGGGACGGTCAGAGTGCAGGATGAAGGTAGCTCAGACAGTTCATGTTTCAGACGTCAGCTGACCTCTCCTATGTCCCGTGTCAGGTGTCCCCGGAGGAATTCTGTGAGTTGTGGGCGCAGGACGTGGAATACACCCGGGATCCATGCAAAGCTCTGACGGCGTACACCGCCATGTGCCACAAATTCAACGTCTGCATCGAATGGAGGAACCCCGACTTCTGCCGTAAGTGGGGGCGGGGCCACAGAGGGGGCGGGACCAGAATCTCATCATTTATATACAAGGGGTGTGTTAGTGGGTGGGACTACTGTGTGGTTGGGCATTCCCCATCATGGTGTATATTACATTCGTGGTGTATATTACATTCCCCATCGTGGTGTATATTCCGTACATTACCCCATCGTGGTGTATATTCTGTACATCGTGGTGTATATTCATTTCCCCATCGTGGTGTATATTACATTCCCCATCATGGTGTATATTCCGTACATTCCGCATCGTGGTGTATATTCCGTACATTCCCCATCGTGGTGTATATGACATTCCCCATCGTGGTGTATATTCCGTACATTCCCCATCGTGGTGTATATTCCGTACATTCCCCATCGTGGTGTATATTACATTCCCCATCGTGGTGTATATTTACATTCCCCATCGTGGTGTATATTCCGTACATTCCCCATCGTGGTGTATATTACATTCCCCATCGTGGTGGTGTATATTCCGTACATTCCCCATCATGGTGTATATTCCGTACATTCCCCATCGTGGTGTATATTCCGTACATTCCCCATCGTGGTGTATATTACATTCCCCATCGTGGTGTATATTCCGTACATTCCCCCATCATGGTGTATATTCCGTACATTCCCCATCGTGGTGTATATTCCGTACATTCCCCATCGTGGTGTATATTACATTCCCCATCATGGTGTATATTTACATTCCCCATCGTGGTGTATATTACATTCCCCATCATCGTGGTGTATATTACATTCCCCATCGTGGTGTATTCCCCATCGTATTACATTCCCCATCGTGGTGTATATTACATTACATTCCCCATCGTGGTGTATATATACATTCCCCATCGGGTGTATATTACATTCCCCATCGTGGTGTATATTACATTCCCCATCGTGGTGTATATTACATTCCCCATCGTGGTGTATATTACATTCCCCATCGTGGTGTATATGACATTCCCCATCATGGTGTATGACATTCCCCATCGTGGTGTATATTCCGTACATTCCCCATCGTGGTGTATATTCCGTACATTCCCCATCGTGGTGTATATTCCGTACATTCCCCATCGTGGTGTATATGACATTCCCCTCCAGCCTTCCGGTGTCCCCGCACGTTGAAGTTCCGGCCGTGTCTCCCGGTGTGTGAAGTTCCAGCGACTTGTCAGAATAATGAGATGGATCTCCAGGACGAGTCGTGTTCAGCGCTGACTGAGGCCTGCGTGTGTCCCGAGGGGGCGGTCCTTCACAGACTACACTCCGCCCACTGCGTTCCCGAGAGGAAATGTGGTACGTGTCAGTGCGGGGGGGGGGGGGGGGGGGGAGCCTGTGTAGTCAGTATGGGGGAGGGAGGAGCCTGTGTAGTCAGTATGGGGGAGGGAGGAGCCTGTGTAGTCAGTATGGGGGAGGGGGGAGCCTTTGTAGTCAGCATGGTGACCCCCCTCTGTGTGTGGTGACCTCTCTATGTATGGTGACCCCCTGTCGGTGTGACCCCTCCTGTCGGTGTGGTGACCCCCCTGTCGGTGTGGTGACCCCCCTGTCGGTTTGGTGACCCCCCTGTAGGTATGGTGACCCCCTCTCGGTGTGGTGACCCCCCTGTCGGTGTGGTGACCCCACTGTCTGTATGGTGATCCCCCTGTAGGTATGGTGACCCCCTCTCGGTATGGTGACCCCTCTGTGTGGATTTCAGCCTGTAGAGACAGTAGCGGGGTCCCTCGGGAGATCAGGGAGACCTGGAAGACCTCAGTGAATGGAGGCTGCATGTATGGTGACCCCCTGTCGTATATAGTGACCCCCTCTGTGTGGATTCCAGCCTGTACAGACAGTAGCGGGGTCCCTCGGGAGACCTGGAAGACCTCGGTGAATGGATGCTGCATGTGTATGGTGACCCCCCTGTCAGTATGGTGACCCCCTGTCGGTGTGGTGACCCCCTGTCGGTGTGGTGACCCCCTGTCAGTGTGACCCCCTGTCAGTATGGTGACCCCCCTCTCGGTATGGTGACCCCTCTGTGTGGATTCCAGCCTGTACAGACAGTAGCGGGGTCCCTCGGGAGATCGGGGAGACCTGGAAGACCTCGGTGAATGGATGCTGCATGTATGGTGACCCCCCTGTCGGTATGGTGACCCCCCTGTCGGTATGGTGACCCCCTGTCGGTATGGTGACCCCCTTCTCGGTATGGTGACCCCTCTGTGTGGATTCCAGCCTGTACAGACAGTAGCGGGGTCCCTCGGGAGATCGGGGAGACCTGGAAGACCTCGGTGAATGGATGCTGCATGTATCAATGTGCCGCCAATGACACCATCGTCCCCGTCCACTACAACTGCTCCGCCTCCCAGGAGGTTCCGTGCCGCAGATACGGCGAGATGACCGTCACACCCGTCTCCGACAACCACAGCTGCTGTCCGCGCCAGATGTGCCGTAAGTCAGAGGGCCAATCCGGGCCTGAGGAGGGCGGTCCTACACACCCTCCACCACTAATCTGTACATGCAATACAAATGGGTGGAGTAGATATGGAGGTGGGCGGAGTAGCTATGGAGGAGGGCGGTGTGGGCGGAGTAGTTATGGAGGTGGGCGGTGTGGGCGGAGTCGTTATGGAGGTGGGCGGTGTGGGTGGAGTAGATATGGAGGTGGGCGGTGTGGGTGGAGTAGTTATGGAGGAGGGCAGTGTGGGCGGAGTAGTTATGGAGGTGGGCGGTGTGGGCGGAGTAGTTATGGAGGAGGGCGGTGTGGGCGGAGTAGTTATGGAGGTGGGCGGGTGTGGGCGGAGTAGTTATGGAGGTGGGCGGTGTGGGCGGAGTAGTTATGGAGGAGGGCGGTGTGGGCGGAGTAGTTATGGAGGAGGGCGGTGTGGGCGGAGTAGTTATGGAGGTGGGCGGGTGTGGGCGGAGTAATTATGGAGGTGGGCGGTGTGTGGGCGGAGTAGTTATGGAGGTGAGCGGTGTGGGCGGAATAGTTTATGGAGGAGGGCGGTGTGGGCGGAGTAGTTATGGAGGAGGGCGGTGTGGGCGGAGTCGTTATGGAGGTGGGCGGTGTGGGTGGAGTAGATATAGAGGTGGGCGGTGTGGGCGGAGTAGTTATGGAGGAGGGCGGTGTGGGCGGAGTAGTTATGGAGGAGGGCGGTGTGGGCGGAGTCGTTATGGAGGAGGGCGGTGTGGGCAGTGTACTTATGGAGGAGGGCGGTGTGGGCGGAGTAGTTATGGAGGAGGGCGGTGTGGGCGGAGTCGTTATGGAGGAGGGCGGTGTGGGCGGAGTAGTTATGGAGGTGGGCGGTGTGGGCGGAGTCGTTATGGAGGTGGGCGGTGTGGGCGGAGTAGTTATGGAGGAGGGCGGAGTAGTTATGGAGGTGGGCGGTGTGGGTGGAGTAAATATAGAGGTGGGCGGAGTAGTTATGGAGGTGGGCGGTGTAGTTATGGAGGTGGGCGGTGTGGGTGGAGTAGATATGGAGTGTGGGCGGAGTAGTTATGAGAGGTGGGCGGTGTGGGCGGAGTAGTTATGGAGGTGGGCGGTGTGGGCGGAGTCGGTGTGGGCGGAGTAGTTATGGAGGTGGGCGGTGTGGGCGAGTCGTTATGGAGGTGGGCGGTGTGGGCGGAGTAGTCGTTATGAGGAGAGTAGGGCGGTGGGCGGTGTGGGCGGGAGTCGTTATGGAGGAGGGCGGTGTGGGCGGTAGTTATGGAGGGTGGGCGGTGTAGTTTATGGAGGTGGGCGGTGTGGGCGGAATAGTTATGGAGGTGGGCGGTGTGGGCGGAGTAGTTATGGAGGTGGGCGGTGTGGGCGGAGTAGTTATGGAGGTGGGCGGTGTGGGCGGAGTAGTTATGGAGGAGGGCGGAGTAGTTATGGAGGTGGGCGGTGTGGGTGGGTAAAATATAGAGGTGGGCGGAGTAGTTATGGAGGTGGGCGATGTGGGCGGTGTAGTTATGGAGGTGGGCGATGTGGGCGGTGTAGATATGGAGGTGGGCGGTGTGGGCGGAGTAGTTATGGAGGTGGGCGGTGTGGGCGGAGTCGTTATGGAGGAGGGTGGTGTGGGCGGAGTAGTTATGGAGGTGGGCGGTGTGGGCGGAGTCGTTATGGAGGAGGGCGGTGTGGGCGGAGTCGTTATGGAGGAGGGCGGTGTGGGAGGAGTAGTTATGGAGGTGTGGGCGGTGTGTGGGCGGAGTAGTTATGGAGGTGGGCGGTGTGGGCGGAGTAGTTATGGAGGTGGGCGGTGTGAGGCGGAGGGTGGGCGGAGTAGTTGGGGTGGAGTCGTAGTTATGGAGAGGGCGGTGTGGGCGGAGTAGTTTATGGAGGGGGGCGGTGTGGGGGTGGGAGTCGTTATGGAGGAGGGCGGTGTGGGCGGAGTAGTTATGGAGGTGGGGGCGGAGTAGGTGTGGGCGGATGGTCGTGTAGTCGTGGATGGAGGAGGGCGGTGTGGGCGGAGTAGTTATGGAGTGGGCGGTGTGGGCGGAGTAGTTATGGAGTCGTGGGCGGTGTGGGCGGAGTAGTTATGGAGTAGTTATGGAGGGAGGAGGGCGGTGTGGGTGGAGAGTAGATATGGAGGTGGGCGGTGTGGGCGGAGTTGTTATGGAGGTGGGCGGTGTGGGCGGAGTCGTTATGGAGGGGGCGGTAGTCGTTATGGAGGTGGGTGGAGTAGTTATGGAGGAGGGCGGTGTGGGCGGTGTAGTTATGGAGGTGGGCGGTGTGGGCGGTGTAGTTATGGAGGAGGGTGGTGTGGGTGGAGTAGTTATGGAGGAGGGTGGTGTGGGCGGAGTAGATATGGAGGTGGGCGGTGTGGGCGGAGTAGTTATGGAGGAGGGCGGTGTGGGCGGTTGTAGTTATGGAGGTGGGCGGTGTGGGCGGAGTAGTTATGGAGGAGGGCGGAGTAGTTATGGAGGTGGGCGGGAGTAGTTATGGAGGAGGGCGGTGTGGGCGGAGTAGTTATGGAGGTGGGCGGTTGTGGGCGGAGTAGTTATGGAGGAGGGCGGTGTGGGCGGAGTAGTTATGGAGGTGGGCGGTGTGGGCGGAGTCGTTATGGAGGAGGGCGATGTGGGTGGAGTAGTTATGGAGGTGGGCGGTGTGGGCGGAGTCGTTATGGAGGAGGGCGGTGTGGGCGGAGTAGTTATGGAGGTGGGCGGTGTGGGCGGAGTCGTTATGGAGGTGGGCGGTGTGGGCGGAGTAGTTATGGAGGTGGGCGGAGTAGTTATGGAGAAGAGCGGTGTGGGCGGAGTCGTTATGGAGGAGGGCGGTGTGGGCGGAGTAGTTATGGAGGTGGGCAGTGTGGGCGAAGTAGTTATGGAGGTGGGCGGTGTGGGCGGAGTCGTTATGGAGGTGGGCGGTGTGGGCGGAGTCGTTATGGAGGAGGGCGGTGTGGGCGGAGTCGTTATGGAGGAGGGCGGAGTAGTTATGGAGGAGGGCGGGAGGTGGGCGGAGTAGTTATGGAGGTGGGCGGGTGTGGGCGGAGTAGTTATGGAGGTGGGCGGTGTGGGCGGAGTAGTTATGGAGGTGGGCGGTGTGGGCGGAGTAATGGAGGTGGGAGGTGTGGGCAGAGTAGTTATGGAGGTGGGCGGAGTAGTTATAGAGGTGGGCGGAGTAGATATGGAGGTGGGCGCGGTGTGGGCGGAGTAATGGAGGTGGGCGGTGTGGGTGGAGTAGTTATAGAGGTGGGCAGTGTGGGCGGAGTAGTTATGGAGGTGGGTGGTGTGGGCGGAGTAGTTATGGAGGTGGGTTGTGTGGGCGGAGTCGTTATGGAGGTGGGCAGTGTGGGCGGAGTAGTTATGGAGGTGGGCGGTTTGGGCGGAGTAGTTATGGAGGTGGGCGGAGTAGTTATAGAGGTGGGCGGAGTAGATATGGAGGTGGGCGGTGTGGGCGGAGTAATGGATGGAGGTGGGCGGTGTGGGCGGAGTAGTTATGGAGGTGGGCAGTGTGGGCGGAGTCGTTATGGAGGTGGGTGGTGTGGGCGGAGTAGTTATGGAGGTGGGGTGGTGTGGGCGGAGTAGTTATGGAGGTGGGTTGTGTGGGCGGAGTAGTTATGGAGGTGGGCAGTGTGGGCGGAGTAGTTATGGAGGTGGGCGGTTTGGGCGGAGTAGTTATGGAGGTGGGCGGAGTAGTTATGGAGGTGGGGCGGAGTAGTTATGGAGGTGGGCGGTGTGGGCGGAGTCGTTATGGAGGTGGGCAGTGTGGGCGGAGTCGTTATGCGGGTAGTTACCTCTTCTCATCCAATAATCCTGTTTGTCTCCGCCTCTAGTCTGCAACCAATCGCTGTGCGAAAGTCTGACCCCGCCCTGTGACTCTCACCAGAAACTGACCGCCTATCACCAGGAGGACTCCTGCTGCCCGAGATACACATGTGGTAAGAATGACCCGCCCTCCATCAGGACACGCCCATCCCTCCGCCAGTATGATGCCCCTCCCCCTCCATGATGAATGTACGATGTGTCATTGTAGAGTGTGACCCCGAGAAGTGCCGCCCTGCGGAGGAGCCCCCCCAATGCCGGGACGACCAGACCCTCTTCTTGGCCCCGGCGATGGACGGTTGCTGCGTCCGCCATCTCTGTGGTATGATGGGCCTCATCCAGCCTCTCCGTAATATGGAGTTCTGGGGGGGAGTTTCTGAGGAGGAGGTTCTGGGGGGAGGTTCTGAGGAGGAGGTTCTGGGGGGAGGTTCTGAGGAGGAGGTTCTGGGGGAGGTTCTGGGGGGGAGGTTCTGGGGGAGAGGTTCTGGGGGAGAGGTTCTGAGGAGGAGGTTCTGGGGGAGAGGTTCTGAGGAGGAGGTTCTGGGGGAGGTTCTGGAGGAGAGGTTCTGGGGGAGGTTCTGGGGGAAGGTTTGAGGAGGAGGTTCTGGGGGAAGGTTCTGGGGGAGAGGTTCTGGGGGGAGGTTCTGGGGGAGAGGTTCTGGGGGGGAGAGGTTCTGGGGGGAGGTTCTAGTCCATCACTAGGGCGCGGTCACTTGGTCTGTGTCACCATAATGAACTGCCTGACCTTTGAACTTAAGTCAGCTGGCTTGGAAGACCAATAATGGGGGTTTTGTTATGTGGGGGGGAAGGGCTCCGAGACCCCAATAAAAGGGTACAATGGCCAACTGACGTCCACCATCCAAGGAGGGGTTGTGACCCTCTTTGTTGCATTTCCCAAACGTGACCGGATCCCCTCTGAGGAACATCGCCCAATCCTCCGATCCCTGAGAGGCGGCATTGGCTTTCACTCTGAGGGTCCAGGTTGAGCTGCAGCCCCCGGGCATCACGGGGCCCCACCGGGCCCCACCAAGCCCCACCGAGCCCAACCCAGGCCCCACCGAGATCAACCAGGCGCTTCACAACTCCAAGTGTCCTCCAAAGTTCCAGATAAATCTCACGTTGTCTCTCCCTCTTCTATCATGTCCGAACCAAACTGCGTTCCATCCTGTCCGGTCATACAAAACCTGCTCTGTCTGCTTGGGTCCCCCCTGTCAGTGCCTGGCTCCCCATAAGTATCCCCCCCCATGTCAGTGCCAGACTCCCCATAAGTATCCCCCCTGTCAGTGCCTGGCTCCCCATATCCCCCCATGTCAGTGCCAGACTCCCCATAAGTATCCCCCTGTCTGTGTTATCCAGTCCCCTAAGTATCCC
Organism: Staurois parvus; assembly: GCA_951230385.1. Classification (NCBI taxonomy): domain Eukaryota; kingdom Metazoa; phylum Chordata; class Amphibia; order Anura; family Ranidae; genus Staurois; species Staurois parvus. The sequence continues at coordinate 150,666 of CATNWA010016619.1, forward strand.
CCCCAGTGCCAGACTCCCCATAAGTATCCCCCCCCTGCTCAGTATCCCCCCCCTGCCTGGCTCCCCATAAGTATCCCCCCCATGTCAGTGCCTGGCTCCCCATAAGTATATCCCCCCCCCAATAAGTATCCCCCCCTGTCAGTGCCTGGCTCCCCATAAGTATCCCCCCCCTGTCAGTGCCTGGCTCCCCATAAGTATCCCCCCCTGTCAGTGCCTGGCTCCCCATAAGTATCCCCCCCTGTCAGTGCCTGGCTCCCCATAAGTATCCCCCCCATGTCAGTGCCTCGCTTCCCATAAGTGTGTCCCCCCCTGTCAGTGCCCTCGCTTCCCATAAGTGTCCCCCCCTGTCAGTGCCCAGTGGTCTGTAACAATGGCGGGCGGGTAGTGACGGTGGGCGGTAATGACGGCGGGCGGGGGTAATGACGGCGGGCGGGTAATGACGGCGGGCGGTAATGACGGCGGGCGGTAATAATGACAGTGGCCGGTAATGACGGCGGGCGGTAATGAATTGGTAAAGAGCGGGGCGGGCGGTAATGACAGCGGGCGGTAATGACAGTGGCCAGTATGACGGTGGGCGGTAATAAACAGTGGGCGGTAATGATGGTGGGCAGTAATGACAGCGGCCAGTAATGATGGTGGGCTCGACAGGTAAATGACAGCGGCCAGTAATGATGGTGGGCGGTAATGACAGCGGGTGGTAATGACAGCGGCGGGCGGTAATGACAGTGGCCAGTAGTGACGGCGGGCGGTAATAACAGTGGGCGGTAATGACGGTGGCAGTAATGACAGCGGCCAGTAGTGACGGTGGGGCGGTAATGACAGCGGCCAGTAATGACAGCGGCCGGTAATGACAGTGGCCGTTTGTGTGGTAATGACGGTGGGTTGGGCGGTAATAACAGTGGGCGGCAGTAATGACAGCGGCCAGTAATGACGGCGGGCGGTAATGACGGCGGGGCGGTAATGACGGTGGGCGGTAATGACAGCGGCCGGTAATGACAGCGGCCAGTAATGACAGCGGCCGGTAATGACAGCGGCCTGACAAGCGGGTAATGACAAGGTAATGAGGCGGGTAATGACACGCGGCAGTAATGACAGCGGGCGGTAATGACAGCGGCCAGTAAATGACAGCGGGCGGTACATGACGGCGGGGGCGAGGTTTTAATGACGGCGGCCAGTAATGACAGCGGGCGTGCGTAAATGAGACGGCGGGCGCGGTAATGTCGGTGGCCGATTTTCCTCTTCATCATTCTTTTTGTATTTTTGGAGGAACATGTGACCTAACAGAGAGTGGATGTCATCCACGCTCCGCCCCCTGCCCCCCTCCCCCGGTCTATAGATTTGTATTGTGTGGAATGACTGAGGACTGTGTGTTCTCCTCCTACAGGCTGCAATGTGTGTCCCCCAGCGTTGTACCTACCTGCCAGGAAGGCGAGATACTTACCATCACCAACAACGGCACACAGAGCTGCTGTCCCACCTATCAGTGTGGTAAGTTTCCGGGACAGATGAAGCCTATTGTGGCTGAGCATTCCACACCCTGTAATATATATATATGTTGGTGACCCTTCCCCGGGTATATAGGTCCTCAGTGGATGGATATATATATATATATGTTGGTGACCCTTCCCCGGGTATATAGATCCTCAGTGATGGATGTTATATATGTTGGTGGGACCCTTTCCCCCGGGTATATATAGATCCTCAGTGGATGGATATATATATATATGTTGGTGACCCTTCCCCGGGTATATATGGTCCTCAGTGGATGGATATATATATATATGTTGGTGATCCTTCCCCGGGAATATAGATCCTCAGTGGATGGATATATATATATATGTTTTGGTGATCCTTCCCCGGGTATATAGGTCCTCAGTGGATGGATATATATATATATATATGTTGGTGATCCTTCCCCGGGTATATAGGTCCTCAGTGGATGGATATATATATATGTTGGTGACCCTTCCCCGGGTATATAGGTCCTCAGTGGATGGATATATATATGATATACATATGGTGATCCTTCCCCGCGTATAATAGATCCTCAGTGGATGGATATATAGATATATATGTTGGTGACCCTTCCCCGGGTATATAGATCCTCAGTGGATGGATATATATATATATTGTTGGTGATCCTTTCCCCGGGTATATAGATCCTCAGTGGATGTGGATATATATATATGTTGGTGATCCTTCCCCGGGTATATAGGTCCTCAGTGGATGGATATATATATATGTTGGTGATCCTTCCCCGGGTATATAGGTCCTCAGTGGATGGATATATATATGTTGGTGATCCTTCCCCCGGGTATATAGATCCTCAGTGGATGGATATATATATATATGTTGGTGACCCTTCCCCGGGTATATAGGTCCTCAGTGGATGGATATATATATATGTTGGTGACCCTTCCCCGGGTATATAGTCCTCAGTGGATGGATATATATATATATGTTGGGTGATCCTTCCCCGGTATATAGATCCTCAGTGGATGGATATATATATATATGTTGGTGACCCTTCCCCGGGTATATAGGTCCTCAGTGGATGGATATATATATATATGTTGGTGACCCTTCCCCGGGTATATAGGTCCTCAGTGGATGGATATATATATATGTTGGTGATCCTTCCCCGGGTATATAGATCCTCAGTGGATGGATATATATATATATATTGGTGTTGGTGATCCTTCCCCGGGTATATATATGTTGGCACCCCTTCCCCTTAGGGGTTATGGATGGTCCTATGGGATATATATATATATGTTGGTGATCCTTCCCCGGGTATATAGATCCTCAGTGGATGGATATATATATATATGTTGGTGATCCTTCCCCGGGTATATAGATCCTCAGTGGATGGATATATATATATATTTGGTGATCCCTTCCCCGGGTATATAGATCCTCAGTGGATGGATATATATATATATATGTTGGTGATCCTTCCCCGGGTATATAGGTCCTCAGTGGATGATATATATATATATATGTTGGTGATCCTTCTCCCGGGTATATAGATCCTCAGTGGATGGATATATATATATTTGGTGACCCTTCCCCGGGTATATAGAGTCCTCCAGTGGATGGATATATATAATTGGTTGGTGACTCCCCAGTGGATTGGATATATATATATATATGTTGGTGATCCTTCCCCCCTCAGTGGGGATATATATATATGTTGGATGACCCTCCCCGGGTATATATAGATCCTTCAGTGGATGGATATATATATATATATGTTGGTGATCCTTCCCCGGGTATATAGGTCCTCATGGATGGATATATATATATATATGTTGGTGTGATTCCTGCCCCCGGGTATATAGATCCTCAGGTGGATGGATATATATATATATGTTGGTGATCCTTCCCCGGGTTATATAGATCCTCAGTGGATGGATATATATATATATGGGTTGGTGATCCTTCCCCGGGTATATAGGTCCTCAGTGGATGGATATATATATATGTTGGTGACCCTTCCCCGGGTATATAGGTCCTCAGTGGATGGATATATATATATATGTTGGTGATAACCTTCCCCGGTATATATAGGTCCTCAGTGGATGGATATATATATATATATTGTTGGTGACTTCCTTCCCCGGGTATATAGGTCCTCAGTGGATGGATATATATATATATGTTGGTGACCCTTCCCCGGGTATATATATTCCTCAGTGGATGATATATATATATATATATGTTGGTGACCCTTCCCCGGGTATATAGATCCTCAGTGGATGGATATATATATATATATGTTGGTGACCCTTTCCCCGGGTATATAGATCCTCAGTGGATGGATATATATATATGTTGGTGACCCTTCCCCGGGTATATAGATCCTCAGTGGATGGATATATATATATATGTTGGTGACCCCTTCCCCGGGTATATAGGTCCTCAGTGGATGGATATATATATATGTTGGTGACCCTTCCCCGGGTATATAGATCCTCAGTGGATGGATATATATATATATATATGTTGGTGACCCTTCCCCGGGTATATAGATCCTCAGTGGATGGATATATATATATATATGTTGGTGACCCCTTCCCCGGGTATATAGATCCTCAGTGGATGGATATATATATATATATGTTGGTGACCCTTCCCCGGGGTATATATGGTCCTCAGTGGATGGATATATATATATGTTGGTGATCCTTCCCGGGTATATAGGTCCTCAGTATGGATGGATGGATATATATATATGTTGGTGATCCTATCCCCGGGTATATAGGTCCTCATGATGGGATGGATATATGCAAGAAAAAGTATGTGACCCCCTTGGGATTCCGTGGAGTTTTGCATGAATTAGGCATAAAATGTGCTCTGAATGTCATCTAAGTCACAACAATAGAAGAACACAGTCTGCTGAACATAATACTACAACAAACATTAGATGTTGCCATGGTTTCATTGCACATAACATGTAAACATTTACAGTGCAGGGAGGAAAAAGTATGTGAACCTTTGGACTTAATAACTGGTTGACCCTCCTTTGGCAGCAATAACCTCAACCAAACGTTTCCTGTAGTTGCAGATCAGACCTGCACAACGATCTGGAGTCATTTTGGACCACTCCTCTTCACAAAACTGTTTCAGTGTAGCAATATTCTTGGATGTCTGGTGTGAATCGCTCTCTTAAGGTCATGCCACAGCATTTCAATGGGGTTGAGGTCAGGACTCTCTGACTGGGCCACTCCAGAAGGCGTATTCTGTGCTGTTGCAGCCATTGTTTTGTTGAATGACTTGTATGCTTTGGGTCATCATTGTCCTGTTGCATCACCCATCCTCTGCGGAGCTTCAGTTGGTGTACAGATGGTCGTACGTTTTCCTGCAAAATGTGACTTGATAAACTCTGGAATTCATTTCCCCATCAATGACAACAATCCGTCCAGGCCCTGAGGCAGCAAAGCAGCCCCAAACCATGATGCTCCCTCCGCCATGTTTCACAGTGGGGATGAGGTTTTTTGATGTTGGTGTGCTGGTGCCTTTTTTTCTCTCCACACATAGTGTTGTGTGTTCTTCCCAAACAACTCAATCTTGGTGTCATCTGTCCACAGTATATTCTGCCAGTAGTGCTGTGGAACATCCAGGTGCTCTTTTGCAAACTTCAAACGTGCTGCAATCTTCTTTTTGGACAGCAATGGCTTCCTCCGTGGTGTCCTCCCATGTACTCCATTCCTTGTTTCATGTTTTCCTTATTGTAGATGTGTCAACAAAATGTTATCATGTGCCAGAGATTTCTGTAGGTCTTTAGCTGACACTCTGGGATTCTTCTTTACCTCATGCAGCATTCTGCGCTGGGCTCTTGCAGCCATTTTTACAGGACGACCACGCCTAGGGAGAGTAGCAACAGTGCTAAACTTTCTCCATTTGTAGACAGTCTGTCCTTAAACCGTGGACACATGAAAATCATCGCTTTTGGAGATACTTTTGTAACCCTTTCCAGCTTCATGCAAGTCAACAATTCTTGATGGTAGGTCTTCTGAGAGCTCTTTTCTGCGAGGCATGGTTCACATCAGACAGTGGCTTCTTGAAACCAGTAAACCCAAAACAGGTGTCAGCAACACATCCAATATCATCACACTGATTGGAGTTAAGGTTGGCTCACTCCTGGCTCCAATCAGCTCTGGGAGAAGTCATTAAGCTAGGGCCTCACATACTTTTTCCTCCCTGCGCTGTGAATGTTTACATGTTATGTGCAATGAAACCATGGCAACATCTAATGTTTGTGTAGTATTATGTTCAGCAGACTGTGTTCTTCTATTGTTGTGACTTAGATGACGTTCAGAGCACATTTTATGCCCAATTCAGCAAAACTCCACGTAATCCCAAGGGGTTCACATACTTTTTCTTGCAACTGTATATATATGTTGGTGACCCTTCCCCGGGTATATAGATCCTCAGTGGATGGATATATATATATATGTTGGTGATCCTTCCCCGGGTATATAGATCCTCAGTGGATGGATATATATATATATGTTGGTGACCCTTCCCCGGGTATATAGATCCTCAGTGGATGGATATATATATATATATGTTGGTGATCCTTCCCCGGGGTATATAGATCCTCAGTGGATGGATATATATATATATATATGTTGGTGACCCTTCCCCGGGTATATAGATCCTCAGTGGATGGATATATATATATTTTGGTGATCCTTCCCCGGGTATATAGATCCTCAGTGGATGGATATATATATATATGTTGGTGACCCTTCCCCGGGTATATAGGTCCTCAGTGGATGGATATATATATATGTTTGGTGACCCTTCCCCGGGTATATAGATCCTCAGTGGATGGATATATATATATATATTTGTTGGTGATCCTTCCCCGGGTATATAGGTCCTCAGTGGATGGATATATATATATGTTGGTGATCCTTCCCCGGGTATATAGGTCCTCAGTGGATGGATATATATATATATATGTATGTTGGTGACCCTTTCCCCGGGTATATAGGATCCTCAGTGGATGGATATATATATATATGTTGGTGACCCTTCCCCGGGTATATAGGTCCTCAGTGGATGGATATATATATATGTTGGTGATCCTTCCCCGGGTATATAGGTCCTCAGTGGATGGATATATATATATATATGTTGGTGATCCTTCCCCGGGTATATATATATGTTGGGTCCTCAGTGGAGTTGGATATATATATATATATGTTGGTGATCCTTCCCGGGTATATAGGTCCTCAGTGGATGGATATATATGTTGGTGACCCTTCCCCGGGTATATAGGTCCTCAGTGGATGGATATATATATATATATATGTTGGTGATCCCTTCCCCGGGTATATAGATCCTCAGTGGATGGATATATATATATATTATGTTGGTGATCCTTCCCCGGGTATATAGATCCTCAGTGGATGGATATATATATATGTTGGTGACCCTTCCCCGGGTATATAGATCCTCAGTGGATGGATATATATATATGTTGGTGATCCTTCCCCGGGTATATAGGTCCTCAGTGGATGGATATATATATATATATATGTTGGTGATCCTTCCCCGGGTATATAGGTCCTCAGTGGATGGATATATATATGTTGGTGATCCTTCCCCAGGGTATATAGGTCCTCAGTGGATGGATATATATATATATATATGTTGGTGATCCTTCCCGGGTATATACAGTCAGGTCCATAAATATTGGGACATGGACACAATTCTAACATTTTTGGCTCTATACACCACAATGGATTTGAAATGAAACTAACAAGATGTGCTTTAACTGCAGACGGTCAGCTTTAATTTGAGGGTATTTACATCCAAATCAGTGAACGGTGTAGGAATTACAACAGTTTGCATATGTGCCTCCCACCTGTTAAGGGACCAAAAGTAATGGGACAATTGGCTTCTCAGCTGTTCCATGGCCAGGTGTGTGTTATTCCCTCATTATCCCAATTACAATGAGCAGATAAAAGGTCCAGAGTTCATTTCAAGTGTGCTATTTGCATTTGGAATCTGTTGCTGTCAACTCTCAAGATGAGACCCAAAGAGCTGTCACTATCAGTGAAGCCATCATTAGGCTGAAAAAAACAAAACAAACCCATCAGAGAGATAGCAAAAACATTAGGCGTGGCCAAAACAACTGTTTGGAACATTCTTAAAAAGAAGGAACGCACCGGTGAGCTCAGCAACACCAAAAGACCCGGAAGACCACGGAAAACAACTGTGGTGGATGAGCGAAGAATTCTTTCCCTGGTGAAGAAAACACCCTTCACAACAGTTGGCCAGATCAAGAACACTCTCCAGGAGGTAGGTGTATGTGTGTCAAAGTCACCAATCAAGAGAAGACTTCACCAGAGTGAATACAGAGGGTTCACCACAAGATGGAAACCATTGGTGAGAGCCTCAAACACAGGAAGGCCAGATTAGAGTTTGCCAAACGACATGTAAAAAAGCCTTCACAGTTCTGGAACAACATCCTATGGACAGATGAGACCGACATCAACTTGTACCAGAGTGATGGGAAGAGAAGAGTATGGAGAAGGTGAAACTGCTCATGGTCCTCAGCATACCACCTCATCAGTGATCATGGTGGTGGTAGTGTCATGGCGTGGGCATGTATGGCTGCCAATGGAACTGCTTCTCTTGTATTTATTGATGATGTGTGACGGCTGACAGAAGCAGCCGGATGAATTGTGAAGTGTTTCGGGAATATTATCGGCTCATATTCAGCCAAATGCTTCACAACTCATTGGACGCTTCACAGTGCAGATGGACAATGACCCAAAGCAGACTGCAAAAGCCACCAAAGAAGTGGAATGTTCTGCAATGGCCAATCACCTGACCTGAATCCGATGGAGCATTTCACTTGCTGAAGACAAAACTGAAGGGAAATGCCCCAAGAACAAGCAGGAACTGAAGACAGTTGCAGTAAAGGCCTGGCAGAGCATCACCAGGGATGACACCCAGCGTCTGGTGATGTCTATGCGTTCCACACTTCAGGCTGTCATTGACTGCAAAGGATTTGCAACCAAGTATTAAAAAGTGACAGTTTGATTTATGATTATTATTCTGTCCCATTACTTTTGGTCCCTTAACAAGTGGGAGGCACATATGCAAACTGTTGTAATTCCTACACCGTTCACCTGATTTGGATGTAAATACCCTCAAATTAAAGCTGACAGTCTGCAGTTAAAGCTCATCTTGTTCCTTTCATTTCAAATCCATTGTGGTGTATAGAGCCAAAAATGTTAGAATTGTGTCCATGTCCCGATATTTATGGACCTGACTGTAGGTCCTCAGTGGATGGATATATATATATATATATATGTTGGTGACCCTTCCCCGGGTATATAGGTCCTCAGTGGATGGATATATATATATGTTGGTGACCCTTCCCCGGGTATAAAGGTCCTCAGTGGATGGATATATATATATGTTGGTGACCCTTCCCGGGTATACAGGTCCCTCAGTGGATGGATATATATATATATATGTTGGTGATCCTTACCCGGGTATATAGGTCCTCAGTGGATGGATATATATATATGTTGGTGACCCTTCCCCGGGTATATACAGTGGGGATGGAAAGTTTGGGCACCACTCCCCAGCTAAACATTTGTATTAATGTGCATGTTAAGAAGCCAAGGAAAGATGGGAAAAAATCCACAACAAGGCATCAAATTTACAGATTAGACATTCTTATAATATGTCAACAAAAGTTAGATTTTATTTCCATCGTTTACACTTTCAAAAAACCAGAAAACAAAAAATGGCGTCTGCAAAAGTTTGGGCAACCTGCAGGAATTTATAGCATGCACTGCCCCCTTTGCCAAGCTGAGACCTGCCAGTGTCATGGATTGTTCTCAATCATCGTCTGGGAAGACCAGGTGATGTCAATCTCAAAGGTTTTAAATGCCCCGACTCATCTGACCTTGCCCCAACAATCAGCACCATGGCTTTTCTAAGCAGTTGTCTAGAAAACTGAAACTGAAAATAGTTGACGCTCACAAAGCTGGAGAAGGCTATAAGAAGATAGCAAAGTGTTTTCAGATGTCAATATCTCTGTTCGGAATGTAATTAAGAAATGGCAGTCATCAGGAACAGTGGAAGTTAAAGCAAGATCTGGAAGACCAAGAAAAATATCAGACAGAACAGCTCGACCAGGATTGTTGAGAAAAAACAATTCAAAACCACACGTTTGACGGCACGATCCTCTCCAGAAATCCTGCCATACTGGCCAGACACTGGAGTTGTGGTCACTATTCCCCATAAAAGAGATATTGTACAAATATGGTCTTCAGGGTGTCAATGTCATCAGATCCAGGAAAACCTTCTACGTCCTCACCACTAAAAAATCGTCAGTTTGAAACTTTGCAATATGTATTCCTCCATGTGAACATTCATAGGACACAGGCCTGTATGCACATTTGTGAAAACAAGTTCTGTGGACCGATGAGGTTAAAATGAAACATTTCATAGGCCGGAAATGTGCAAAGGTTACGTTTGGAGAAGAAGGGGCACAGAACAGTGAGAATTAAAAGAACCTCTGTCCAACTGTGAAGCACGATTGTGCTTTGGATATATCATGCGCTTTGGGGTTGGTTGGGCAGCCTCCAGTGGCAACAAGGGACACATCTCATGTGAGAGTAGGAAAGGGAAAAACTTCTGGATTCAATAATGTTATTTCGCAGCAAAGTTTTGCGCGAGTAACTTAGACAGGGCCATCGTGTGAAATATCAGCTGAAACGTTAAAAGATGAGCGGATGGCTCAGCTTATCAAATTATACGGCATCCAATGACTGCAACTCTTCACGCTTGGAACTCCAACGGGGGATCGTTCTCATCAAGTTGGTGCTACCACTTGAAGTGTTTTCCATGCCTTCAACTCAGTGACCTGACCTCATCCCAAAATCATTTTCAAGACAATGTCTTGGGACTGGCACCTGAAAGATGTTGTGCTTACACAAGCGGAAGACTTAAAATCCACAGAAATTCATTCTCAAGATGATCCTGGTCGGATGTCTTTTGGGACAGTGTTCAATACAGATCTGGGTTCTTGCTAAAGTGACAGATCTGACAAGAATTAGGAGGGACAGCTCGCAGGGTCTGTCCTCAAAACTCACTAGCGTTTTAATTCCTGGCCGTGATATCTTGGCAAGGATGGCTTCTCTGAACTCACCCCTGAATAGATTCTTAGCATACTGCGTTTTGCAGGGTGACCCCAGAATCAGCAACACCTTGTGCAGATTACCATTTTTTTCTGTTGTTTTCCTGTTTTGTGTAAATGTTGTAAATGGATAGAAATATATTTCAACTTACTGTTGTTTTTTTTAGATCTTATCCTCACCATTAAAAAGTGTCTGAATCTGCAAATGAATGATGTACGACATTTTGGGAGCATTTGTTCCCATCTTTTTCCTTGGCGCTTTATTGCTAGGGGACATTAATACAGGTGTTTGTGTGGGGGTGCACCATAATTGCTGAATTCCCGGGTCCCACTGTAGAAACTCAGTGGGATGGATCTATATCATGCTATTATGGGTTGGATTGACTTGAGTGGCCCTTCCCCGGGGATATAGGTGATTCATGTGGATTCAGGATTATAATATGTTGGTGACTTCCTCATCCGGGTATATAGGTCTTCTCAGTGGATGCCCAATGGATATATATATATATCCATGTTGGGTTAGATCCTTACTCCGGGTATATAGGTCCAAATCTAGTGGATGGATATATATATATTTGTGCGTGATCAGACGGTGCCTCCTTCCCGGGTATATAGTATCCTCACCAAGAACTTGAGTATGCTGGATATATATATATGTTGGTGATCACTTCCCCGGGGTATATAGGATCCTCAGTGGCATGGATATATTATTTATTATGTTGGTGATCCTTCCCCGGGTATATAGGTCCTCAGTGGATGGAATATATATTTATATATGTCCTTGGTGACCCTTTCCCCGGGTATATAGGTCCTCCCAGTGGATGGATGGATCAGTGGTATGGATATATATATATATATGTTGGTGATCCTTCCCCGGGTATATAGTCCTCAGTGTGGATGGATATATATATATATATATGTTGGTGACCCTTCCCGGGTATATAGGTCCTCAGTGGATGGATATATATATATATATGTTGGTGATCCTTCCCCGGGTATATAGTCCTCAGTGGATGATATATATATATATATGTTGGTGATCCTTCCCCGGGTATATAGGTCCTCAGTGGATGGATGATATATATATATGTTGGTGACCCTTCCCCGGGTATATAGATCCTCAGTGGATGGATATATATATATGTTGGTGACCCTTCCCCGGGTATATAGGTCCTCAGTGGATGGGATATATATATGTTGGTGACCCTTCCCCGGGTATATAGATCCTCAGTGGATGGATATATATATATGTTGGTGATCCTTCCCCGGGTATATAGATCCTCAGTGGATGGATATATATATATATGTTGGTGACCCTTCCCCGGGTATATATAGGTCCTCAGTGTGGATGGATATATATATGTTGGTGATCCTTCCCCGGGTATATAGATCCTCAGTGGATGGATATATATATATGTTGGTGATCCTTCCCCGGGTATATAGATCCTCAGTGGATGGATATATATATATGTTGGTGACCTTCCCCCGGGTATATATAGGTCCTCAGTGGATGGATATATATATATATGTTGGTGACCCTTCCCGGGTATATAGGTCCTCAGTGGATGGATATATATATATATACACACACACAAGGTGGTATCAAAAATGTTTTGAGATTAGTTTTGTAATAGGCCAACAGATGGCAGCACAAGGTTGCACGCACAGTCACAGGGAGCACTGACCTACATAGGTCAGTGTGCCAAAAGACATCCTCCTGTGTACATCGGGAGGTGCGCGCAACTCTGCCACGGACACGTCTGACCCGATCCGGCAAGTTTACGGAGACGCTCGTTGGATGGAGGAGTTCTGAGAGGAAGAACATCGCTGGAAGATAACGAGAGATCAGGCAGACCTTCACCGAGCTCAACCCCCGAAAATGTGGAAACCATTCGCCAACTCGTGTATGGAGGTCAGAGAACGATCCACAAACATTGCCGCCATTGTCGGTCATACGGGACAGGCAATCCTCCCGTGTGTCGGGGTGTCATACGGGACAGTCCAGGCAATCCTCACGTGTGTCGGGGTGTCATACGGGACAGTCCAGGCAATCCTCACGTGTGATTTGAACATGTGACGTGTTGCTGCCACGTTCCTCCCCATGCTGCGATGATCTCACTTCTGAACACCCCCACCCTACTCGCCAGATTTGCCTCCTGCGCACTTCGCCCTCTTCCCGAAGTTGTAGATCCAGCTCAGAGGTCACCATTTTGAGAAGATTGCGGAGATCCAACGCACATAGCAGAAGGTGCTTGACGTGCTTCACACAGGAGACTTCCAGGACACGTTCCAGAAGTGGCGGGAACACCGGGAGCGCTGTATGTATTGAGGTGCAAGGGGACTATTCTGAAGGTGCGAGTGTGTGAAGGCAGAGAAATAAAGTACTTCCTGTAAACAGAGCGAGTCTCCAAGCTTTTTGATACCACCTCGTATCTTGGTGGCCCTTCCCTGGATAGAGTCCTCAGTAGATATATAGTAGAGACAGGTCCTCTTAGATGATCCATGCTTTGCTTCTACGACAATGCATTCCAATGTTCTCTGGCTGTTCTCCCATAGCTGTGATGGAGAATGCAAGACGAACAGTCTACTGGGTACCCCGATATGCTGCTGTACCCCCATACTGGGTGTGGAGCCCCATACTGGGGGTGTGGAGCCCCCATACTGAGTGTGGAGCCCCCTACCTGACCAGATACTATGCCAGCAAAGGTTTATGAGCCCAGCAGACACTTCACCTCAAGTGTAGCACTACCCCCATAGGGCCTGCAGGTAATAGTTGGTTCTTAGCTAACCGTATAGAGGCTGCCCATCCCCCCAAGCACCAGCCCATCCACTCCGGCTCCTAAATCCCGGCATGTGGGATGTCTTTTTGATATTTAATACTTGAAGAACTTTAATCAGAAGAGGGGTTAGAGCATGGGGTACTCCAAAGAACAACCAGCAAATCGCAATGAGAGGACAATCTCCCACTTAGTCTCTTTCTCTGGAGGTAACTGAGGAGATTGAACGGTCCTCACAGTTGGGGACCATAAGGCCATTCTCCTTGGCATTTGGTTACCTTGCACCACTGCACAATTATTGGCACCCAATGCTGATTCCAATATGCTGGACAGGGAGGCACTTTCCTCGGGGCTCACCAGGATTCTACTGAGGACAGGAACAGCCAGTATCTGAGACCCTATCAGAGCCATCTCAGTCCATAGCTACTTCTGGCACTTATGTCCCAGGAGCACTTATGTCCCAGGAGCACTTATGTCCCAGGAGCACTTATGTCCCAGGAGCACACAGTCACCAGGAACCAATTCATTACTCAGCAGGGCAGCTGCTACATTCCAGCTTCCTCTAGACACGACCTAGTGAGGGAGACAGTTCTTCTCCAGACCTGATCTCTTGGGGTGAAGTCCTACAGCCAGCTCAATCCAGGCCTTCAGCCCTGACACCACTAAGGCCTCAAGAACAGCTACACAGTCCATGGGCTGCATCAGGTCCCTCAAGCTCTGTAACCCTCCTGTGAGAGAGGGCAGTCTCTGCAGGGCTTCAGACTATTTATCACCTCTCCCACCCCCTTCTGGACACTCCTCTCCTCAGGGACTGGCTAGGCCATGATAAATATTCAGACTGGTCATTTGAATCTCCTTCCCTGTGTTCTGGAAGCTTCTTCCAGAGCAAGGGGGAAGCAATCAAACTGCCAACCTGTGAAACCCTGAACAGACCAGAACAACCAATCATCGCTCCCCTGACTACAGCAGCCAAAACCTAAATTTGCCAAAAGACATCCTAAACTAGGAGGGTTCTACACAAGGTGGCCAGGAAGGGCCAGACATAGGGAGATGCGTGTGGACATCGGACACTGACATGTCTTCTCCTCGTGTGTAGTGTGTGACACGGCTCGATGTCCTGATGTCACCTGTGATCTGGGAATGTCTGTGCTGGAGTTGTGGACACCTGGAAGTTGCTGTCCATATAGAACCTGCGGTAAGTAGACCAGTTCCTTCTGGAAGGTGATGTGCCTGAGACCCCCACAGGATTTCCCAACTGTACGGGGACATGTAGAAGTGGGTCATGTATGGTGGTCGGGGAGATTCAGCAGTGAAATGGGGACATCTGGAAGCGGGTCATGTATGGTGGTCGGGGGGAGATTCGGCAGTGAAATGGGGACATGTAGAAGTGGGTCATGTATGGTGGTCGGGGAGATTCGGCAGTGAAATGGGGACATGTAGAAGTGGGTCATGTATGGTGGTCGGGGAGATTCGGCAGTGAAATAGGGACATGTGGAAGTGGGTCATGTATGGTGGTCGGGGAGATTCGGCAGTGAAATAGGGACATGTGGAAGTGGGTCATGTATGGTGGTCGGGGAGATTCGGCAGTGAAATGGGGACATGTGGAAGTGGGTCATGTATGGTGGTCGGGGAGATTCGGCAGTGAAATGGGGACATGTAGAAGTGGGTCATGTATGGTGGTCGGGGGAGATTCAGCAGTGAAATGGGGACATGTGGAAGTGGGTCATGTATGGTGGTCGGGGAGATTCGGCAGTGAAATGGAGACATGTGGAAGTGGGTCATGTATGGTGGGCGGGGAGATTCGGCAATGAAATGGGGACATGTGGAAGTGGGTCATGTGTGGTGGGCGGGGAGATTCGGCAATGAAATGGGGACATGTGGAAGTGGGTCATGTATGGTGGTCGGGGAGATTCGGCAGTGAAATGGAGACATGTGGAAGTGGGTCATGTATGGTGGGCAGGGAGATTCGGCAGTGAAATGGAGAAATGTGGAAGTGGGTCATGTATGGTGGTCGGGGAGATTCGGCAGTGAAATGGGGACATGTGGAAGTGGGTCATGTATGGTGGTCGGGGAGATTCGGCAGTGAAATGGAGACATGTGGAAGCGGGTCATGTATGGTGGTCGGGGAGATTCGGCAGTGAAATGGGGACACGTGGAAGTGGGTCATGTATGGTGGTCGGGGAGATTCGGCAGTGAAATGGGGACACGTGGAAGTGGGTCATGTATGGTGGTCGGGGAGATTCGGCAGTGAAATGGGGACACGTGGAAGTGGGTCATGTATGGTGGTCGGGGAGATTCGGCAGTGAAATGGGGACACGTGGAAGTGGGTCATGTATGGTGGTCGGGGAGATTCGGCAGTGCAATGGGGACATGTGGAAGTGGGTCATGTATGGTGGGCGGGGTCACGTACTGTATGTTCTTTTGCAGTGTTTTGGGCCAACTGATGAATGAAATAATTGATTGAGTCGGTTTTTCTTCATTCATATCCACAGAGTGTTCCTGTGAGAAGATCCCAAAACCGGAATGTGATCTGGTGAGTAAACGTAACATCTGTGCTGATCGGGGTTCCGGTGTGTCGTTGGCGTGACCAATGTATGATGTTACTTGGGACAAAATTGCAGAGAAATCTCAAATATCTCGTACAGCTAACCCTACTGGACAACCCCACAGGGGTCACCCCAATATCAAATCATCCCACAGAGGTCATTCCAATAGTGACTGGATCTCCCCACAGGGGTCACCCCTACGACAGCTGGACCATCCTATAGGTTCTCCCCACAGGGGTCACCCCAATATCAAATCATCCCACAGAGGTCATTCCAATAGTGACTGGATCTCCCCACAGGGGTCACCCCTACAACATCTGGACCGTCCTATAGGTTCTCCCCACAGGGGTCACCCCTACGACAGCTGGACCGTCCTATTGGTTCTCCCCACAGGGGTCACCCCTACGACAGCTGGACCATCCTATAGGTTCTCCCCACAGGGGTCACCCCAATATCAAATCATCCCACAGAGGTCATTCCAATAGTGACTGGATCTCCCCACAGGGGTCACCCCTACAACATCTGGACCGTCCTATAGGTTCTCCCCACAGGGGTCACCCCTACGACAGCTGGACCGTCCTATTGGTTCTCCCCACAGGGGACACCCCTACAACAGCTGGACCATCCTATAGGTTCTCCCCACAGGGGTCACCCCTACGACAGCTGGACCGTCCTATAGGTTCTCCCCACAGGGGTCACCCCTACAACATCTGGACTGTCCTATAGGTTCTCCCCACAGGGGTCACCCCTACGACAGCTGGACCGTCCTATTGGTTTTCCCCACAGGGGACACCCCTACAACAGCTGGACCATCCTATAGGTTCTCCCCACAGGGGTCACCCCTACGACAGCTGGACCGTCCTATAGGTTCTCCCCACAGGGGACACCCCTACAACAGCTGGACCATCCTATAGGTTCTCCCCACAGGGGTCACCCCTACGACAGCTGGACCGTCCTATAGGTTCTCCCCACAGGGATCACCCCTACGACAGCTGGACCATCCTATAGGTTCTCCCCACAGGGGTCACTCCTATTACAGCTGGACCACCCTTTAGGTTCTCCCCACAGGGGTCACCCCTATGACAGCTGGACCATCCTATAGGTTCTCCCCACAGGGGTCACCCTACGACAGCTTGACCATCCTATAGGTTCTCCCCACAGGGGTCACTCCTATTACAGCTGGACCACCCAATAGGTTCTCTCCACAGGGGTCACCCCTATGACATCTGGACCATCCTATAGGTTCTCCCCATAGGGGTCACCCCTACGACATCTGGACCATCCTATAGGTTCTCCCCATAGGGGTCACCCCTACGACAGCTGGACCGTCCTATAGGTTCTCCCCACAGGGGTCACCCCTACGACAGCTGGACCATCCTATAGGTTCTCCCCACAGGGGTCACCCCTACGACATCTGGACCATCTTATAGGTTCTCCCCACAGGGGTCACCCCTACGACAGCTGGACCGTCCTATAGGTTCTCCCCACACAGGGGTCACCCCTACGACAGCTGGACCATCCTATAGGTTCTCCCCACAGGGGTCACCCTACGACAGCTGGACCATTATATAGGTTCTCCCCACAGGGGTCACCCTACGACAGCTGGACCATCCTATAGGTTCTCCCCACAGGGGTCACTCCTATTACAGCTGGACACCCAATAGGTTCTCCCCACAGTTGTCACCCCTACGACAGCTGGAACACCCAATAGGTTCTCTCCACAGGGGTCACCCCTATGATAGCTGGACCATCCTATAGGTTCTTCCCACAGGGGTCACTCCTATTACAGCTGGACCACCCTTTAGGTTCTTCCCACAGGGGTCACCCCTATGACAGCTGGACCATCCTATAGGTTCTCCCCACAGGGGTCACTCCTATTACAGCTGGACCACCCAATAGGTTCTCTCCACAGGGGTCACCCCTATGACATCTGGACTATCCTATAGGTTCTCCCCATAGGGGTCACCCCTACGACAGCTGGACCATCCTATAGGTTCTCTCCACAGGGATCACCCCTATGACAGCTGGACCATCCTATAGGTTCTCCCCACAGGGATCACCCCTACAACAGCTGGACCGTCCTATAGGTTCTCCCCACAGGGATCACCCCTACAACAGCTGGACCGTCCTATAGGTTCTCCCCACAGGGATCACCCCTACAACAGCTGGACCGTCCTATAGGTTCTCCCCACAGGGATCACCCCTACAACAGCTGGACCGTCCTATAGGTTCTCCCCACAGGGATCACCCCTACGACAGCTTGACCATCCTATAGGTTCTCCCCACAGGGGTCACTCCTATTACAGCTGGACCACCCAATAGGTTCTCTCCACAGGGGTCACCCCTATGACATCTGGACCATCCTATAGGTTCTCCCCACAGGGGTCACTCCTATTACAGCTGGACCATCCTATAGGTTCTCCCCACAGGGGTCACTCCTATTACAGCTGGACCATCCTATAGGTTCTCCCCACAGGGATCACCCTACAACAGCTGGACCATCCTATAGGTTCTCCCCACAGGGATCACCCCTACAACAGCTGGACCATCCTGTAGGTTCTCCCCACAGGGATCACCCCTACAACAGCTGGACCATCCTATAGGTTCTCCCCACAGGGGTCACCTCTACAACAGCTTGACCATCCTATAGGTTCTCCCCACAGGGGTCACCCCTCCTATTACAGCTGGAACACTTAATAGGTTCTCTCCACAGGGGTCACCTCTACAACAGCTTGACCATCCTATAGGTTTCTCCCGACAGGGGTCACCCCTACGACAGCTGGACCATCCTGTAGGTTCTCCCTGCAGGGGTAACTCCTATTACAGCTGGACCACCCAATAGGTTCTCCCCACAGGGGTCACCCCCAGCAGTGGCTGGATCACCTTGCAGTGGTCACCCAATCAGGGCACACCAGTCATAGGTTGGGGTTCTGCTCGGTTTTTCAGACGGTGGGGGTGGAGAGGACGTTGGGTGGATGGGGGAAGGTAGAGCCATCGCACACAATGCAGATATCGATGTCACTAAACTCTCCCTTCTTCCTGTTTAGGGAGAAAAACTCCAAATTGACGAGGAATTCATGAACTCGGTAAACCAACCCGTGTAACTGCACCGTCTATAAATGTGGTAAGTCCTGACACCCCCACCCCACTCCATGAAGGCTCGCCCTAAAACAGACGTCTTTCACCCCCACTGCACCAACCCATACCCCAACAGACGTCTTTCACCCCCACTGCACCAACCCATACCCCAACACACGTCTTTCACCCCCACTGCACCAACCCATACCCCAACAGACGTCTTTCACCCCCACTGCACCAATCCATACCCCAACAGACGTCTTTCACCCCCACTACACCAATCCATACCCCAACAGACGTCTTTCACCCCCACTGCACCAACCCATACCCCAACAGACGTCTTTCACCCCCACTACACCAACCCATACCCCAACAGACGTCTTTCACCCCCACTGCACCAACCCATACCCCAACAGACGTCTTTCACCCCCACTGCACCAACCCATACCCCCAACAGACATCTTTCACCCCCACTGCACCAACCCATACCCCAACAGACGTCTTTCACCCCCACTGCACCAACCCATACCCCAACAGACGTCTTTCACCCCCACTGCACCAACCCATACCCCAACAGACGTCTTTCACCCCCACTGCACCAACCCATACCCCAACAGACGTCTTTCACCCCCACTGCACCAACCCATACCCCAACAGACGTCTTTCACCCCCACTGCACCAACCCATACCCCAACAGACGTCTTTCACCCCCACTGCACCAACCCATACCCCAACAGACGTCTTTCACCCCCACTGCACCAACCCATACCCCAACAGACGTCTTTCACCCCCACTACACCAATCCATACCCCAACAGACGTCTTTCACCCCCACTACACCAATCCATACCCCAACACACGTCTTTCACCCCCACTGCACCAACCATACCCCAACAGACGTCTTTCACCCCCACTGCACCAACCCATACCCCAACAGACGTCTTTCACCCCCACTACACCAATCCATACCCCAACAGACGTCTTTCACCCCCACTGCACCAACCCATACCCCAACAGACGTCTTTCACCCCCACTGCACCAACCCATACCCCAACAGACGTCTTTCACCCCCACTGCACCAACCCATACCCCAACAGACGTCTTTCACCCCCACTGCGGCCAACCCATACCCCAACAGACGTCTTTCACCCCCACTGCACCAACCCATACCCCAACAGACGTCTTTCACCCCCACTGCACCAACCCATACCCCAACACACGTCTTTCACCCCCACTGCACCAATCCATACCCCAACAGACGTCTTTCACCCCCACTGCACCAACCCATACCCCAACAGACGTCTTTCACCCCCACTGCACCAACCCATACCCCAACAGACGTCTTTCACCCCCACTGCACCAATCCATACCCCAACAGACGTCTTTCACCCCCACTGCACCAACCCATACCCCAACACACGTCTTTCACCCCCACTGCACCAACCCATACCCCAACAGACGTCTTTCACCCCCACTGCACCAACCCATACCCCAACAGACGTCTTTCACCCCCACTGCACCAACCCATACCCCAACAGACGTCTTTCAACCCCACTCGGCCAACCCCTACTCTCCTCCCCCTCCGGAGGTCTCTTCAGGCCCCACTCATCATTTCAGGTCTTCCTCCACGATCCCGTACCAACATGACCCAGCTGTCCTCTCCCAGGCGGCCTCCACCCCTCCCCCCCCCCGTGTTTATTGGGGACCCCATCTCCTGTGAGGTGTGGAGAGCTCCCCATATACTGCCCATTGGCTGTGGTCTGACGTGGCTCCTCTCTCTGCAGTGAAGGCCTCGGTGTGTCTCAGTAAAGATGGTGGGATCCTCCGGCCGGGTCAGACCATCATGGAGCACACGGCGGAGGGCGTCTGTCACACATCGCACTGCACCTCGCTCATCGACCCCGTCTCCAAATACCACCAAATCAACCCCAACGTCTCGTCTCTGCGCTGCGCCGCCCGCTGCCAGCCGGTAAGGAGGACTAATGACAGATGATGGGGCTGATTCACTAAAGGAGAGGAGCCGGTGGATTCTCAGTGAATGAGGTGACACCAGATTCACCGCAAGCAGCAGCCAATCACAGGCAAGGAGAGTCTGCTTCACGATTGGACGACTGAAGTCAGCGCAACTTCACCTCATTCACTAAGAGGCGGGATTTCCTCAGCGAGTGATGGCGGCCTGGGCTCCGCCTTATATACCTATAGAGGGTGTATATAGGAGGAGTATATATGGGACAGTGTGTATATAGGAGGAGTATATATGGGACAGTGTGTGTATATAGGAGGAGTATATATGGGACAGTGTGTGTATATAGGAGGAGTATATATAGGACAGTGTGTGTATATAGGAGGAGTATATATAGGACAGTGTGTGTATATAGGAGGAGTATATATGGGACAGTGTGTGTATATAGGAGGAGTATATATGGGACAGTGTGTATATAGGAGGAGTATATATAGGAGGACAGTGTGTATGTATATAGGAGGAGTATATATAGGACAGTGTGTATATAGGAGGAGTATATATATGGGACAGTGTGTGTATATAGGAGGAGTATATATAGGACAGTGTGTATATAGGAGGAGTATATATAGGACAGTGTGTGTATATAGGAGGAGTATATATAGGACAGTGTGTATATAGGAGGAGTATATATAGGACAGTGTGTGTATATAGGAGGAGTATATATAGGGACAGTGTGTGTATATAGGAGGAGTATATATGGGACAGTGTGTGTATATAGGAGGAGTATATATGGGACAGTGTGTATATAGGAGAGGAGTATATATGGGACAGTGTGTGTATATAGGAGGAGTATATATAGGATATAGGACAGTGTATATATAGGAGGACAGTGTGTGTATATAGGAGGAGGACAGGACAGTGTGTATATAGGAGGAGTATATATAGGACAGTGTGTGTATATAGGAGGAGTATATATGGGACAGTGTGTGTATATATAGGAGGAGTATATATAGGACAGTGTGTGTATATAGGAGGAGTATATATAGGGACAGTGTGTGTATAGGAGGAGTATATATGGGACAGTGTGTGTATATAGGAGGAGTATATATAGGACAGTGTGTGTGTATATAGTGTGTATAGGAGGAGTATATAGTGTGTATATAGGAGGAGGAGTATATATAGGACAGTGTGTATATAGGAGGAGTATATATAGGACAGTGTGTATATAGGGAGGAGTATATATAGGACAGTGTGTATATAGGAGGAGTATATATGGGACAGTGTGTGTGTATATAGGAGGAGTATATATGGGACAGTGTGTATATAGGAGGAGTATATATGGGACAGTGTGTATATAGGAGGGAGTATATATAGGACAGTGTGTGTATATAGGAGGAGTATATATAGGACAGTGTGTATATATAGGAGGAGTATATATAGGACAGTGTGTGTATATAGGAGGAGTATATATAGGACAGTGTGTATATAGGAGGAGTATATATAGGACAGTGTGTATATAGGAGGAGTATATATAGGACAGTGTGTATATAGGAGGAGTATATATAGGACAGTGTGTGTATATAGGAGGAGTATATATGTGGACAGTATGTGTGTATATAGGAGGAGTATATATGGGGACAGTGTGTGTATATAGGAGGAGTATATATAGGACAGTGTGTATATAGGAGGAGTATATATAGGACAGTGTGTATATAGGAGGAGTATATATGGGACAGTGTGTATATAGGAGGAGTATATATAGGACAGTGTGTGTATATAGGAGGAGTATATATAGGACAGTGTGTGTATATAGGAGGAGTATATATGGGACAGTGTGTGTATATAGGAGGAGTATATATAGGACAGTGTGTGTATATAGGAGGAGTATATATGGGACAGTGTGTGTATATAGGAGGAGTATATATGGGGACAGTGTGTGTATATAGGAGGAGTATATATAGGACAGTGTGTGTATATAGGAGGAGTATATATGGGAGAGTGTGTATATAGGAGGAGTATATATAGGACAGTGTGTGTATATAGGAGGAGTATATATAGGACAGTGTGTGTATATAGGAGGAGTATATATAGGACAGTGTGTATATATAGGAGTATATATAGGACAGTGTGTATATAGGAGGAGTATATATAGGACAGTGTGTGTATATAGGAGGAGTATATATGGGACAGTGTGTATATAGGAGGAGTATATATAGGACAGTGTGTGTATATAGGAGGAGTATATATAGGACAGTGTGTGTATATAGGAGAGGAGTATATATAGGACAGTGTGTGTATATAGGAGGAGTATATATAGGACAGTGTGTGTATATAGGAGGAGTATATATAGGAGGACAGTGTGTGTATATAGGAGGAGTATATATAGGACAGTGTGTGTATATAGGAGGAGTATATATAGGACAGTGTGTGTATATAGGAGGAGTATATATAGGACAGTGTGTGTATATAGGAGGAGTATATATGGGACAGTGTGTGTATATAGGAGGAGTATATATATAGGACAGTGTGTGTATATAGGAGGAGTATATATAGGACAGTGTGTGTATATAGGAGGAGTATATATAGGACAGTGTGTGTATATAGGAGGAGTATATATAGGACAGTGTGTATATAGGAGGAGTATATATATGGGACAGTGTGTATATAGGAGGAGTATATATAGGACAGTGTGTGTATATAGGAGGAGTATATATAGGACAGTGTGTATATAGGAGGAGTATATATAGGAGGTGTGTATATATATAGGACAGTGTGTGTATATAGGAGGAGTATATATAGGACAGTGTGTGTATATAGGAGGAGTATATATAGGACAGTGTGTATATAGGAGGAGTATATATAGGACAGTGTGTATATATATAGGAGTATAGTGTGTGTATATAGGAGGAGTATATATGGGACAGTGTGTGTATATAGGAGGAGTATATATAGGACAGTGTGTGTATATAGGAGGAGTATATATGGGACAGTGTGTATATAGGAGGAGTATATATAGGACAGTGTGTGTATATAGGAGGAGTATATATGGGACAGTGTGTGTATATAGGAGGAGTATATATGGGACAGTGTGTGTATATAGGAGGAGTATATATGGGACAGTGTGTGTATATAGGAGGAGTATATATAGGACAGTGTGTGTATATAGGAGGAGTATATATAGGACAGTGTGTGTATATAGGAGGAGTATATATGGGACAGTGTGTATATAGGAGGAGTATATATAGGACAGTGTGTATATAGGAGGAGTATATATGGGACAGTGTGTATATAGGAGGAGTATATATAGGACAGTGTGTGTATATAGGAGGAGTATATATAGGACAGTGTGTGTATATAGGAGGAGTATATATAGGACAGTGTGTGTATATAGGAGGAGTATATATAGGACAGTGTGTATATAGGAGGAGTATATATGGGACAGTGTGTATATAGGAGGAGTATATATGGGACAGTGTGTGTATATAGGAGGAGTATATATGGGACAGTGTGTATATAGGAGGAGTATATATAGGACAGTGTGTATATAGGAGGAGTATATATAGGACAGTGTGTGTATATAGGAGGAGTATATATAGGACAGTGTGTATATAGGAGGAGTATATATAGGACAGTGTGTGTATATAGGAGGAGTATATATGGGACAGTGTGTATATAGGAGGAGTATATATAGGACAGTGTGTATATAGGAGGAGTATATATGGGGACAGTGTATGTATATAGGAGGAGTATATATAGGACAGTGTGTGTATATAGGAGGAGTATATATATATAGGAGGAGTATATATAGGACAGTGTGTATATAGGAGGTAGTATATATGGGGACAGTGTGTATATAGGAGGAGTATATATGGGACAGTGTGTATATAGTGTGTATATAGGAGTGAGTGTATATAGGAGGAGTATATATGGGACAGTGTGTATATAGGAGGAGTATATATAGGACAGTGTGTATATATAGGAGGAGTATATATAGGACAGTGTGTGTATATAGGAGGAGTATATATAGGACAGTGTGTGTATATAGGAGGAGTATATATGGGACAGTGTGTGTATAGGAGGATATATAGGGTGTGTATATAGGAGGAGTATATATGGGACAGTGTGTGTATATAGGAGGAGTATATATAGGACAGTGTGTGTGTATATAGGAGGAGTATATATGGGACAGTGTGTATATAGGAGGAGTATATATGGGACAGTGTGTGTATATATAGGAGGAGTATATATAGGACAGTGTGTGTATATAGGAGGAGTATATATGGGACAGTGTTGTAGTGTATATAGGAGGAGTATATATAGGACAGTGTGTGTATATAGGAGGAGTATATATAGGACAGTGTGTGTATATAGGAGGAGTATATATGGGACAGTGTGTATATAGGAGGAGTATATATGGGACAGTGTGTATATATAGGAGGAGTATATATGGGACAGTGTGTATATAGGAGGAGTATATATATAGGACAGTGTGTATATAGGAGGAGTATATATAGGACAGTGTGTGTATATAGGAGGAGTATATATGGGACAGTGTGTATATAGGAGGAGTATATATGGGACAGTGTGTTGTATATAGGAGGAGTATATATAGGACAGTGTGTGTATATAGGAGGAGTATATATAGGGGACAAGTGTGTATATAGGAGGAGTATATATAGGACAGTGTGTGTATATAGGAGGAGTATATATATGGGACAGTGTGTATATAGGAGGAGTATATATATGGGACAGTGTGTATATATAGGAGGAGTATATATGGGACAGTGTGTATATAGGAGGAGTATATATAGGACAGTGTGTATATAGGAGGAGTATATGGGACAGTATATGTGTGTATATATAGGAGGAGTATATATGGGACAGTGTGTGTATATAGGAGGAGTATATATAGGACAGTGTGTATATATATATATAGGACAGTGTGTATATAGGAGGAGTATATATAGGACAGTGTGTGTATATAGGAGGAGTATATATGGGACAGTGTGTATATAGGAGGAGTATATATGGGACAGTGTGTATATAGGAGGAGTATATATAGGACAGTGTGTATATAGGAGGAGTATATATGGGACAGTGTGTGTATATAGGAGGAGTATATATGGGACAGTGTGTATATAGGAGGAGTATATATAGGACAGTGTGTATATAGGAGGAGTATATATGGGACAGTGTGTATATAGGAGGAGTATATATAGGACAGTGTGTATATAGGAGGAGTATATATAGGACAGTGTGTGTATATAGGAGGAGTATATATGGGACAGTGTGTGTATATAGGAGGAGTATATATGGGACAGTGTGTATATAGGAGGAGTATATATAGGACAGGTGTGAGGAGTATATATAGGACAGTGTATATAGGAGGAGTATATATGGGACAGTGTGTGTATATAGGAGTATATATGGGACAGTGTGTATATAGGAGGAGTATATATAGGACAGTGTGTGTATATAGGAGGAGTATATATGGGACAGTGTGTGTATATAGGAGGAGTATATATGAGGAGTATATATAGGACAGTGTGTGTATATAGGAGGAGTATATATATGGGACA
This sequence comes from Staurois parvus, assembly GCA_951230385.1. NCBI lineage: Eukaryota > Metazoa > Chordata > Amphibia > Anura > Ranidae > Staurois > Staurois parvus. The sequence goes on from CATNWA010016619.1 coordinate 177,283, forward strand.
GTGTGTGTATATAGGAGGAGTATATATGGGACAGTGTGTATATAGGAGGAGTATATATAGGACAGTGTGTGTATATAGGAGGAGTATATATGGGACAGTGTGTGTATATAGGAGGATAGTGAGGAGTATATATGGGACAGTGTGTGTGTATATAGGAGGAGTATATATGGGACAGTGTGTATATATAGGAGGAGTATATATGGGACAGTGTGTGTATATAGGAGGAGTATATATAGGACAGTGTGTGTATATAGGAGGAGTATATATGGGACAGTGTGTGTATATAGGAGGAGTATATATGGGGACAGTGTGTATATAGGAGGAGTATATATGGGACAGTGTGTGTATATAGGAGGAGTATATATGGGACAGTGTGTGTATAGGAGGAGTATATTATGGGACAGTGTGTGTATATAGGAGGAGTATATATAGGACAGTGTGTGTATATAGGAGGAGTATATTATGGGACAGTGTGTATATAGGAGGAGTATATATAGGACAGTGTGTATATAGGAGGAGTATATATAGGACAGTGTGTATATATAGGATGGGACAGTGTGTGTATATGGGGACAGTGTGTATATATATGGGACAGTGTGTGTATATAGGAGGAGTATATATAGGACAGTGTGTGTATATAGGAGGAGTATATATATGGGACAGTGTGTGTATATAGGAGGAGTATATATGGGACAGTGTGTGTATATATAGGAGGAGTATATATAGGACAGTGTGTGTATATAGGAGGAGTATATATGGGACAGTGTGTGTATATAGGAGGAGTATATATGGGACAGTGTGTGTATATAGGAGGAGTATATTTATAGGACAGTGTGTGTATATAGGAGGAGTATATATAGGACAGTGTGTGTATATAGGAGGAGTATATATGGGACAGTGTGTGTATATAGGAGGAGTATATATGGGACAGTGTGTGTATAGTTAGGAGTATATATAGGACAGTGTGTGTATATAGGAGGAGTATATATGTATATAGGAGGGGGTTATATATAGTGTGTTTGTGGTTTTTAGTAAGGATATATATTATTTATAAAGGGCGTGTCCCTTTCCCTTAGATGAAATATTACAGTGCCTCCAGCCGTTAAAATACGGCAAATATTTAGTAAACCCAATAATTTGGACACCTTGATAATTTGATCACCACTTATTATTATACCTTGAATTCTTTTAGCCAATATGATTTCGTACCATACACACAAAATTTGCCTTATAATAGATAAATATAAAAATTTTATTTATGTACAAAAATTATATATATATTAACACAAAACACAAAAGACTGGTGATAAATGAATATTGGTACACACAATCAAAAATATATCCTACCAATGTAAGACACACTAATAATGTCTCTAACTAATTACATCAATCACAAATTTAAATGATATGATATTTATTAAATTTATTAATAATTAATAATTTCGAATATCTCAAAGGTTATATTCTCGCATGCCGTGGCCATAGGCTTGCAAGAAGTAAGCCCTTGATATGTGATACTCTGGTTATTAATATTCAATAAATTATGAAATATGGAAAAATTTATAATATGGCAATAAACAATTTTTTTTAACAGTAACACAGTATCTGACTACATATATCTAACTATCCAATATTGTTGTAATACACTATTAAGGTAATTTTTATGATTCTACACAACAGAGAAAGTAATTAATACAAATCAAATAAACATCTCACCACACCCGGACGTCAGACTAGGCAACTCTCCGTGGATTTAGCTGGCAGTGGAACGCCTTTAGACTGATATATAGGCAAGTGATAGATTCAATAGGGGAGAATGTAGGAAGTTATAAGTTTAGAGGTTTAAAGTTTTAGGAAGTTTGAAAAGATGGAAGAGTAGTTATTTCAGCAGAGATCTTCTTCTTCAGATGTCAGGTCTTTCCATGAGGGTCTTTATGAGGGTTCTTTTTTTTTTCATGAGGTTTTTTTTTTTTATGTTTAACAGCACATGGGCTTTTTATATCCACTAGTCCATTGTTCTAAGATACCTTCCCACCAGGCTTCCTGATTGGCTAGTTGAGAAATGTGTGTACATAAGCTATTTCTCACCTGCCCGCCAGGTGGCGGTCATGTATCACAGAACAATGTGAGCATTTGAGATGACTCATACCTTGGGTGGAATCTTCAGGTAATTTCAGGAATAAAATATACGGCTCTATCCAGATATAGCAGTGTCATACCTATGATATTCTAAATAGGGACCATGGAATATAGGTGTATATTCGGTTATTCTCCTTGAAGTATCATCCTGTTTGTTTCCTGATAAGACATGTAACTAATGCTAGTTTATAATACATCTTACTTCCCATCATCTCAATACTCAAGTTAGTGATATATAGTTCCCATTGCTGAGTATTTAGTGGTGTTTAAAGTCTATGAACAACCCCTTTGTTTCAGAATCAACATTTTCTCTGTGTAGGGGAAAAAAAATTC